>SJXQ01005969.1:0-14825 GCA_006408695.1 Aepyceros melampus | reverse complement strand
TCTGGAAGTTAACGGTTCACGTATTGCTGAAGCCTGGCTTGGAGAATTTTGAACATTACTTTACTAGCATGTGAGATGAGTGCAATTGTGCAGTAGTTTAAGCATTCTTTGGCATTGCCTTTCTTTGAGATTGGAATGAAAACTATCCTTTCCAGTCCTGTGGCCACTGCTGACTTTTCCAAATTTGCTGGCATATCGAGTGCAGTGCTTTCAAAGCATCATCTTTCAGGATTTGAAAGAGCTCAACTGGAATTCCATCACCTCCACTAGCTTTGTTCATAGTGATGCTTTCCAAGGCCCACTTGACTTCAAATTCCAGAATGTCTGGCTCTAGGTGAGTGATCACACCATCGTGATTATCTGGGTCGTGAAGATCTTTTTTGTACAGTTCTTCTGTGTATTCTTGCCACCTCTTCTTCATATCTTCTGCTTCTGTTAGGTCCATACCATTTCTGTCCTTTATCGAGCCCATCTTTGCATGAAATATTCCCTGGATATCTCTAATTTTCTTGAAGAGATCTCTAGTCTTTCTCATTCTGTTGTTTTCCTCTATTTCTTTGCATTGATCACTGATAAGGCTTTCTTATCTCTCCTTGCTATTCTTTGGAACTCTGCATTCAAATGGGAATATCTTTCCTTTTCTCCTTTGCTTTTCACTTCTCTTCTTTTCACAGCTATTAGCTTTGAATATATATGGACATTTGTTGGCAAAGTAATGTCTCTGCTTTTTAATACACTCTTAGGTTTGTCATAGCTTTTCTTCCACACAGCAAGTGTCTTTTAATTTTGTGGCTGCAGTCACCATCTGCAGTGATTTTGGATCTAAGGAAATAAAGTCTGTCATTGTTTCCATTGTTTCCCTTTTATTTGCCATGAAGTGATGGGACCAGATGCCAGGATCTTAGTTTTTTTGAAAGTTGAGTTTTAAGTTAGCCTTTTCACTTTCCTCTTTCACTTTCATCAAAAGGCTCTTCAGTTCCTCTTTGCTTTCTGCCCTAAAGGTGGTGTTATCTGCATATCTGAGGTTATTGCTATTTCTCTGGACAATCTTGATTCCAGCTTATGCTTCATCCAGCCCGACATTTCTCATGATGTACGCTGTATATAAGTTAAATAAGCAGGGTGACAATATAAAGCCTTGACATACTCCTTTTCCTATTTGGAACCAGTCTGTTGTTCCATGTCCAGTTCTAACTGATGCTTCTCGACCTGCATACAGGTTTCTGAAGAGGCAGGTCAGGTGGTCTGCTATTCCCATCTTTTTAAGAATTTTCCACAGTTTGGGAATAAATATAGGGAAAATGAATATGCTATCCAAAGCAATCTATAGGTTTGATGCAATACCTATCAAGCTACCAATGGCATTTTTCATGGAACTAGAACAAATAATTTCACAATTTGTATAGATACACAAAAAAACCTCTAGGAGCCAAAGAAATCTTGAGAAAGAATTGAACTAGAGGAATCAACCTTCCTGACTTCAGACTATACTACAAAACTACAGACATCAAGACAGTTTGGCACTAGCACAAAGAGAAAAGATATATCAAAGGAACAATATAGAAAGCTCAGAGTGAAATCCACACATCCATGGACACCTTATCTCTGACAAAAGAGGCAAATATACAATGGAGAACAGGCAATCTCTTTAGCAAGTGGTCCTGGGAAAACTGGTCAACCATATGTAAGAGAATGAAACTGGAACACTCTCTAACACCATACACAAAAATAAACTCAAAATGGATTATAACTCTAAATGTAAAACCAGAAACTAATACTCTTAGAGGAAAACATAAGCAGAACATTCTCTGACATAAATTACAGAAAGATCCTCTATGACCACCTCTCATAGTAATGGAAATAAAAATGAGAATAAACAAATGAGACCTAATTAAACTTAAAAGCTTTTGCACAATGAAAGAAACCATAAGCAAGGTGAAAAGGCAGCCTTCAGAATGGGATAAAATAAAAGCAAATAAAACAACTGACAAAAAATTAATCTCCAAAATATAATATCAGCTCATGCAGCTCAATACCAGAAAAATAAGCAGCCCAATCAAAAAAATGTGCAAAGGAACTAAACAGACATTTCTCCTAAGAATGCATACAGATGGCTAATAAACACATAAAAGATGCTCAACATCACTCACTGTTAGAAAAATGCAAAAAACACAAACAAACAAAAAATAAATAAGTAAATAAAAACCCGACAGTGAGGTATCAACTCACGCTGGTCAGAATGGCCACCATCAAAAAGTCTACAAGCTATAAATGCTAGAGAGGACATGGAGAAAAGGGAACCCTCTTACACTGTTGGTGGGAATGCAAACTAGCACAGCCACTATGAAGATCAGTGTGGAGATTTCTTAAAAAACTGGAAATAGAACTGCCATATGACCCATCAATCCCACTGCTGGGCATACACACTGAGGAAACCAGAATTGAAAGAGACACATGTACCCCAATGTTCATCGCAGCACTGTTTACAATAGCTGGGACATGGAAGCAACCTAGATGTCCATCAGTAGAAGAATGGATAAAGAAGTTGTGATATATATACACAATAGAATATTAATCAGCTATAAAAAAGAATGCATTTGAGTCAGTTATAATGAGGTGGATAAAACTGCAGCCTATTATCCAGGTGAAGTAAGCCAAAAAGAAAAACACAGTACAGTATACTAACACATATATATGGAATTTAGAAGGATGGTAACCATGATCCTATATGCAAAGCAGCATAAGAGACACTGATGTGAAGAACAGACTTTTGTACTATTTCAGAGGAGGTGAGAGTGGGATGATTTGAGAGAATAGCATTGAAACATATATGTTACCATATGTAAAATAGTCGACCAATGCAAATTCAATGCATGAGGCAGGGCACTCAAAGTCATTGCTCTAGAAAAGCCCAGAGGGACAGAATGAGGAGGGAAGTGGCAGGTGGATACAAGATGAGGGAACACATGTGCACCCATGACTGATTTATGTCAAGGTATGGCAAAAGCCTCCATAATATTGTCTAGTAATTATCCTCCAATTAAAATGAATTAATCAACTAAAAAATATTTTCCCCCATTGTTTGTTGTGATCCACACAGTCGAAGACTTTAAACAAAAGTAGATGTTTTCCTGGAATTCTCTTGCTTTTTCTATGGTTCTGCAGATGTTGGCAATTTTATCACTGCTCAATTTGGTCACTGTCTCTGCCTTTTCTAAATCCAGCTTGAACATCTGGAAGTTCTCAGTTCTTGTACTGTAAAAGACTACTTGGAGAATTTTACCATTACTTTGGTAGCATGTGAAATGAGTACAATTGTGTGGTGGTTTGAACATTCTTTGGCATTGCCCTTCTTTGGGATTGGAATGAAAACTGATACTTTCCAGTCACTGCTGACTTTTCCATGTTTCTGACATATTGGTTGCACCATTTTAACAGCATTATATTTTAGGATTTGAAATAGCTCAACTGGAATTCCATCACTTCCACTAGCTTTGTTTGTAGTGATGCTTCATAAGGCCCACTTGAATTCAAGCTCCAGGATGTCTGGCTCTAGGCAAGTAATCACACCATTGTGGTTATCTGGGTCATTATGATCTTTTTTGTAGAGTTCTGTGTATGTTTGCCATCTCTTCTTAATATCTTCTGCTTCTGTTAGGTTCATACATTTCTGTCCTTTATTGTGCTGATTTTTGCATAAAATATTCTCTTCCTATCTCTACTTTTCTTGAAGAGATTTCTAGTCTTTCCCATTCTAAGGTTTTCTTCTACTTCTTTGCACTGATCACTGAGGAAGGCTTTCTTACCTCTCCTTGCTATTCCTTGGAACTCTGCATTCAGATGAGTATATCTTTCTTTTTCTTCTTTGCCTTTCACTTCTCTTCTTTTTTCCAGCTATTCATAAGGCCTCCTCAGACAGCCATTTTACCTTTTTGTATTTCTTTCTCTTGGGGATGGTTTTGATCAACACCTCCTATACAATATCATGAACTTCCATCCATAGTTCTTCAGGGACTCTGTCTATCAAATTTAATCCCTTGAATCTATCTGTCACTTCTACTGTATAATAGTAAGGGATTTGATTTAGGTCATACCTGAATTGTCTAGTGGTTTTCCCTACTTTCCTCAACTTAAGTTTGACTTTGGCAATAAGGAGTTCATGCTCCAAGCCATGGTCAGCTCCTGGTCTTGTTTTTGCTTATTATATAGAGCTTCTTCATCTTTGATTTCAAAGAATATAATCAATTTGATTTCAGTTTTGACCATCTGTTGATATCCATGTGTATAGCCATCTCTTTTGTTGTTGGAAGAGGGTGTTTGCTATGACCAGTGTGTTCTCTTGTCAAAACTCTGTTGGACTTTGTCCTGTTTCACTTTGTACCAAGGCCAAACTTACCTGTTTTTCTAAGATGGCAGAGTAGAATGACATGTGCTCATCTTCCCCTGTGATAACACCAAAATCACAACTAGCTGCAGAACCACCATTGACAGGAGAATATTGGATCCCACCATAAAAGATGCTCCAATCCAAGTGCAAAGGAGAAGCCCCCCAAAAGTGTAGGATGGGTACAGTTGTGTTTAAAATAAAATCTCAGACCCACCAGAGATGCTCCAAGGGTGCAAATAAACCTTGTGCACCCCAGAACCAAGGGAAAGGAGTAGTGACCTCACAAGAAACTGAGCCAGACTGCCTTAGAGTGTTTGAACATCTCCTGGGGAGGCACAGGTCAGCAGTGGCCTGCCATGGGGACAGGGGCTCTGGCTGCAGGAGCCCTGGGAGGCATGGCGTGTAGCATAAGTCCTCTTGGAAGAGGTCGCCATTAGCTCCACCACGGAGCCACCGAGCAGACGACCCACAAACTGGAGAACAATTACACCAAATAAGTTCTCACACTGTTGCAAAATTTCTAGGGCCCACAGAAGACTTTCCAACCTTAGGATCCAGCAAAAGGACTGAGGACCCCCAGGGAAGAAGAGCCTGGACAGAAGAGCCTGGTGGGCTGCAGTCCCTGGGGTTACAAAGTCAGTCACGACTGGGCGACTAACACACTTACACTTACCCCCAGGGAAACACACACTTGGCGAGCACAACAGAACCTTGTGTGCACCAGGACCCAGGAGAAAGGAGCAGTGACCCACAAGAGACTGAACCAGACTTGCCTGCGAGTGTCAGGGAGCCTCAGGTGGAGGTGTGTGTTGACAGTGGCTGGACGCTGGTCAGGGGCAATGGCTACAACAGTCCTGGAGCCATGGCGTGCTGGCATAAGTACAATGTTGAATAGCAGTGGTGAGAGGAAACATCCTTGGCTTTTCCCAGTTCCTTTATCTGTCTCTGACTATTAGGCATGACGTGAGTTATAGATATTTCTGTAGATGTTCTTTATCAAGTTTAGGAAGTTCCCCTCTAATTCTAGTTTGCTAAGAGTAATTTTTTCATGAACTGTGTTGGATTTTATCAAATGCTTTTTCTGAATCTATTAATGTGGTCATATTTTCTGTCTTTATCTTCTTTATCCTCTTAATGTAACTGATTGCATTACTGGGTTACACTTAGAATTTTGAAACAGCTGCATACATTGGTCACATTTGGTCATAGTATGTGATTCTTTTTTAAGATTTGAGTTGCTAATATTTTGTTGAGGATTTTTACATTTACATTATGAGAAATATTTGTAATTTTTTTTCTTGTAATGTCTTTTCTGTCTGGTTTAGTACTGATGTTAGTACTGATAGAAATGTTGAGCATATTTTCATGTACCTATTGGCCATCTCTATGTCTTCTTTGGAGAAATGAATGTCTATTTAGATCTTCTGTACATTTTTTGATTTGGTTATTTTTTTCCATATTGAGTTGTATGAGCTGTTTGTATATTTTAGAAATTAACCCCTTGTTCATCTCAACATTTGAAAATATTTTTCTCCCAATCCAAAAGTTGTCTTTTCATTTTATTGATAGTTTCTCTTGTTAAGCAAGAGCATTTTGTTTTGGCTAAGTCTCATTTGTTTATTTTTGCTTTTGTTTCTTCTGCCTTGAGAGACTGGTCTAGGAAACATTGCTCTAATTTATGTCTGAGAATCTTTTGCCTATGTTCTCTTCTAGGAGTTTTATGGTGTTATGTTTCATATTTAGGTCTTTAAACCATTTTGAGTTTATTTTAGTACATAGTGCGAGGAATTGTTCTAATTTCTTTGACTTACATGTAGCAGTCCACGTTTCCCAACACCACTTGTTAAAGCAACTGTCTTTTCTTCATTATATGTTCTTGCCTCTTTTATCATAGATTCTTTGACCACAGACATGTGGGTTTACTTCTGGGCTCCCTATCCTATTCTAATGATTTAAATGTCTCTTTTGTGCCAATACTACACTGTTTTGATTATTGTAGTTTTGTAGTATTGGAGGAGGAGAAGGCAATGGCACCCCACTCCAGTACTCTTGCCTGAAATCCCATGGATGGAGGAGCCTGGTAGGCTGCAGTCCATGGGGTCGCTAAGAGTCAGACACGACTGAGCGATTTCACCTTCACTTTTCACTTTCATGCATTGGAGAAGGAAATGGCACCCCACTCCAGCGTTCTTGCCTGGAGAATCCCAGGGACGGAGGAGCCTGGTAGGCTGCTGTCTATGGAGTCACACAGAGTCGGACACAACTGAAGTGACTTAGCAGCAGCAGCAGCAGCAGTATTGCGTGAAGTCTGGGAGGGTTATGCCTCCATATTTGTTTTTATTCTAACAATGGCCTTGGCAATTCTGGGTCTTTTGTAGTTCTGTATCAATTTTAGGCTTCTTTGTTCTAGTTCTGTGAAAAAATGTCATGGGTATTTTGATAGGAATCAAATTAAATCTGTAGCTTGCTTTGAGTAGTATAGTCATTTTAACAATATTAATTCTCATATTCTAAGAGTATGGGATATCGTTCCATTTTTGGAATCATTTTCAATTTCCTTTATCAATGTTTTATAGTTTTACCATGTAGATTTACCTTTGTGTTTATTTGGCTGAACTTATTTTGTTTTCGTGTGGAGTCTTTAGAGTTCTCAACATAGTGTCTGGTTATTTGCAAAGAGTGACAGTTTTACCTCTTCCCTTAAAATTTAGATATATTTTCTTTCTTTTCTTGTCCAATTACTGTGGCTAGGACTTCTAACATTATGTTGAATAGAAATGGTGAGAGTAGGCATCCTTGTCTTATTCCTGAACATAACATAACAGCTTTCTCCTTTTCACTGTTGAGTATTATTTTGGCTGTGGCTCTGTCATAAACAGATTTTTCATGTTGAGATGTGTTCCTTCTTTACCCATTTTGGTTAGATTTTTTTTTTTTCTTTTTATCATGAATGGATGTTGAATTTTATCAAGTGCTTTTTCTCTCTCTATTGAGATAATTATATGGTTTTTGCCTTTTCTTCAGTTAATATGGGTTGCATATGTTGAACCATCCTTGTGACCCTGGAACGAATCCAGCTTGGTTGTGGTATATGATCTTTTTTTATGTATTGTTGCACTATTTGCTGGGAATTTTTGCATCTATATTCATCAAAAATCTTGACTTACAGTTTTCTTTTCTAGTGATGTCTTTGTTTGCCTTTGGTTCAAGGTGATGGTGGCTTCATAAAATTACTTTGGGAGTGTTTCCTTCTCTTCAATCTTTTGGAAGAGTTTGGGAAGCTTTGGTATAAGTTCTTTGTATGTTTTTTAGAGTTCCTCAGTGAAGCCATTTGGTCCTGAATTTTTGTTTGTAGGGAGTTTTTATTATATTATTATTATTACAGATCCTATTTCACTTTTAATGCTCAGTCTATTCAAATTTTCTGTTTCTTATTGGCTCAATTATGGCAGGCTATATGTTTTTAGAAACTTGTTCATTTCTTCTTGGTTGTCCAGTTCATTGACATATAATTATTATTTCTCCTCTTTTATTAAAAAAAAATGTTGTGTGTGTGTGTCTGTGTGCTGTTTATTTTCTCTTTTGTGAGCTTGGCCAGATGTTTGCTGATTTTCTTTATCCTTTTAAAGAACCAACTCTTAGTTTTATTTATTTTTCTAGTTCTTTGTCTCTATTTTATTTTCTCTCTGGTATTTATTATTTCCTTCCTTCTTCTGACTTTAGATTTTGTTTGTTCTACTTTTTCTAATTTATTCGTGTAGTTGGTTAAATTATTTATTTGGGCTTTTCTTGTTTCTTGAGAAAGGCCTGTATTGCTATGAACTTCCCTCTGAGGACTGGTTTTGCCCCATAGATTTTATAAAGTTGTGTTTTCACTATCGTTTGTCTGGAAGTATTTTCAGATTTTCTCTTTGATTTCCTCATAGACCCATTGGTTTTGTTATAGCATGTTGTTTAGTCTCCATGTGATCATTTTTTGCCCATTTTTCTTTCTGTGGCTGATTCTAGTTTAATATCATTGTGGTCAGAAAAGATACTTAGAATAAATTCTAGCCTCTTCAATTAGTTGAGGCATCTTTTGTGTTCTAGTATGTGATCTATCTTAGAGTATGTTCATGTGCACTTGAAAAAAATGTGTTTTCTGGGTTGTTTGGACATCATGCCCTGAAGGTATCAAGTCCAACTAGTCTATTTTGTCACTTAGGATCTCTGTGTCCCTATTGACTTTCTATCTGAAAGATCTGTCCACTGACATCAAGGGAGTGTAAAAGTCTCCTACAATTTTTTATTCCTATCAATTTCTTCCTTTATTTCTGTTAGCATTTGTTTTACATATTTCAGTTCTCCTATGTTGAGTGTATATAGGACTTCTCTGGTGGCTCAGACGGTAAACATCTGTCTACAATGCAGGAGACCCAGGTTCAGTTCCTGGGTTGGGAAGATCCCTTGGAGAAGGAAATGGCAATCCACTCCAGTACTACTGCCTGGAAAATCCCATGGACAGAGGAGCCTGGTGGGCTACAGTCATGGGGTTGCAAAGAGTCAGACATGACTGAGCAACTTCACTATATTGAGTGTATATGTGTTGCTGCTGCTGTTGCTGCTGCTAGGTCGCTTCAGTCGTGTCCGACTCTGTGTGACCCCATAGACGGCAGCCCTCCAGGCTCCCCCATCCCTGGGATTCTCCAGGCAAGAACACTGGAGTGGGTTGCCATTTCCTTCTCCAATGCATGAAAGTGAAAAGTGCAAGTGAAGTCACTGAGTTGTGTCCAACTCTCAGTGACCCCATGGACTGCAGCCCACCAGGCTCCTCCATCCATGGGATTTTCCAGGCAAGAGTACTAGAGTGGGGTGCCATTGCCTTCTCTGGTATACATGTTAATGAGTGTAATAATCTTTTCTTGTATTGATCCCTTTGTCATTATATAGTTTCCTTCTTTGTATTTCTTTATGGGCTTTGTTTTCAAGTTTATTCTGTTTGGTATGAGTATTGCTACCCCTACTTTCTTGTCATTTTCATTTGCATGAAACATATTTTTCCATCCCCTCACTTTCAATTCGTGTGTCTTTTGCCCAGAAGTATGTTGTAGGTAGCATATTGTAGGTTCTTTTTTTCCTTCCAATCTGCCATTCTGTTTTTTGATTGGAGCTTTCAGCCCATTAACATTTAAAGTAATTATTGATCAGTTTGTGTTTACTGCCTTTTTAAACCTTGTTTTCCAACTGATTTTTTAGTTCTTGTTTGCTCACTTTTCTGTGTGTTTCCATTTGTGATTTGATAGTTCTCCATTGTAGTGTGCTTTTGCTCCTTTCTTCTTTGTTTTTGTAAATCAGTTGTAAGTTTTTGATTTGTGGTTACCATGGAGTTCAAGTATGTTGACCTATAACTATATTTGCTTGCTTTAAACTGAAGCCATTCAAGTTCAAATACATTCCAAAAGATCTACATTTTTATGCTTCTATCCCGTACATTTTGTGATTTTGATGTCCTGTTATCTTTACACTTATCCTTCTACTATTCATTGTTCTCATAATTGCTTTTACACTTTTTAAAATTTTAATATATATATATATATATATATATATATATATATACATACACTGGCTTATTTGAGTATTCTTTTATATAGTTCCCCTGGAGAAAGAAATGGCAACCCACTCCAGTACTCTTGCCTGGAGAATCCAATGGAGGGAGGAGCCTGGTAGGCTACAGTCCATGGGGTCGCAAAGAATCAGACACGACTGAGTGACTTCACTTTCACTTTCACTTTCACTTTATATAGCTACCATTCCTACTCTGGTTTTCCCTTTCCTATAGATTCTTTCTTCTCTTTTATTTAGAGAAGACTTTTCAATAGTTTTTTTAGGTTTAGCATTTCTATGTTCTTTTTGCGTTTGCTTGTCTGAGAAATTTTGGATAGTGTCTCCTAATTTGCAAGGTTTTCCTTTTCAGGACTTTTTAATATATCATGCCTCACTCTTCTGACCTTAAAAGTTTCTATATAGAAATCAGCTGAGAGCCTTGTGGGGATTCCCTTCTTACTGCCTCTTTGTTTATGCTTGCTACCTTTAAAATTTTCCTTGTCTTTAATTTTTACCATTTTAATTATGATATGTCATGGTGTGAGTCTGTTTCAGTTCATCTTATTTGGAGCCCTCTGTGATTCCTGTATTTTGATATCTGTTTTCTTCTTTAGGTTTGGGGAATTTTCAACCATAGATTTTTCAAATACATTTTCAGCACCCTCTCCCCCTCCCTTTTCTGGAACTTCTATCGTGATTAGGTTGGCACACTTTATATTATTCCATAGGTCTTCTGTGTAGCTTTCATTTTTTAAAATTTGTCCTTCTGACTAATTCCATTCACTCATTTGTTCTTTTGCATTATTTAGCCTAAAATTCATTATTTCTAGGTTGGTTTTATCTTGGCAATGAATTATCTAATTTTGTTTGGTCAATCTCTATAATTTCTAGTTCCTTGTTATAGTGATCTGTATTTCTATCAGCTATCTTTTAAAATTCTTTAGAATTTGTATAACCTCCTTTTTGAACCTAGTAGATACTTTCCAGAATTATTTTCAGAAATTTTCTCTCATTCTTTTAAGTGGGAATAGTTCCGCTGCTGTTTCATTTTACTTAACTTTTCCTGTCTTTATGAATTTAGTCTACCCTGCATAGACTATGAAAGCCCAATATTTTTGGTGTGAGGGTTGTTTTTGTTTGTTACAGATGTTAGTCACAACTTTCCTCAGTGTGCTCTAGCCATTGTCCCTTTGACAGAAGTATGATTGGTGTTGTGACTGGAGACTGCACTAGATGTTGGGTGGGACCTCCTCTTTGTTTCATTACTATCACAGCCCTGCCAGAGGGAGGAAGTGCTCCCCAGTTGTTAGAGTAGAATCCTGGAAGGTCAAATTCAATAAAGTTTCATTTCCCTTAAGCATGTGCTTTTTGTCCTTAACGAGATTAGTACTGAAGCAAGTGAGGCCCATGTGGTCACAAAAAAACTATACACTGTCAGCAGGCATCCATGGTTCTGCCCAGGAGCAACCCAAAGTCATGTCCCTTTCTCTATTGTGTTCATCAAGACCCAGTGGTAGGGTGGCATTGGAGGCAGGGCATTGTGGCTGCAGGAACTGAGGTGGTTGTGCTGCACCTGGGATCTGGACTGCTTCTGTAGGAGGGCTCTCACAGTATCCGTCTGCCTCAGATCTCCAAGCTGTGGTGTGTGGAGTTCTTCTTTGCCAGGAAAGGAACCGCTCTGTAACTCTCCCAAGTGACTATGTGCCAGAAATACAAGATTCTTTGTAGCCACCTGCCACCTGATATTGGTGCCACCAAAGTTTGCTGTTGCTAGTCCTGCTCCTGGGCTTGCCCTCATGATAATGGGTTCCAATGTCAGCCCTACCCCAGCCATGCATGCTTTCACAAAGTCTGCAGTCACTAAAGTACAACCTATCATGCACAGGCTGACAGTGGGCTCTGAGGTTCTACCTGGACCACAACCCAGATCCTAAGGATGTCTGCAAGCTAGAATGAATCCATTCCCAGGGCCATTTTCCTGAATTTTAGTGCCTATCCATTGTGCACATTAGCATCTCTATCTGGCACACATTTCATACTGAGAAGGGCAACGAAATGTCAGCCATTAGTGTTGGTCTCTCTCCCCTGATTGCTAGTAAACCAGCATGCATGCATTCCTTAAAAGTACATTCCAGGCTCCTCTGGTCCTTCTATTTGTCTCAGTGCACCTCCAAGCCTGGAGAGGGCTTTGCAGGGCAAGAGCCTGCCTATGCAGACCCTACCTTCTTCACATATTTTTCAAAGGGGCATGAGTCCCATCCCAATGCCTTTTTTCTTTTTTTGTTCAACACAGGCACATAAGGATTTTTCTTGTCAGCTTTGGATATATAATAGATCTTCCAGTTTCCAGGTAGTTTTCTATGAGAATTATTCCACAAGTAGATGTATTTTTTTAAATGTGTTTTTGATGTAGGGGTAGGTGAGCTCCACATCCCCCTACCCTGCCATCTTGATCCAATCTTTTGTTGCTTTTTTACACTGATACATTTTTATTCCCTTACCACTTTGGAGTATGGCTATTCTGTGGACACTTTCTATATGGTAAAATGGGATTACATTTAATACTCTAGTTATAAATAATTTGACTCGATTCCAATAGTGTTTCATCTACCATCTTTATGTTTTGATGCTAAAATTACATACTTAGAGATTGTGTGCCCAATAACAAAATTTCATTTGTTTGTTTTTGCTTTTATTTCCAGTATTTTGGGATGTGGGTCATAGAGGATCTTGCTGTGATTTATGTCGGAGAGTGTTTTGCCTATGTTCTCCTCTAGGAGCTTTATAGTTTCTGGTCTTACATTTAAATCTTTAATCCAGTTTGAGTTTATTTTTGTGTATGGTTTTAGAAAGTGTTCTAGTTTCATTCCTTTACAAGTGGTTGACCAATTTTCCAGCACCACTTGTTAAAGAGATTGTCTTTAATCCACTGTATATTCTTGCCTCCTTGCCAAAGACAAGGTGCCCATAGGTGCATGGATTTAATCTCTGGGCTTTCTATCTTGTACCATTGATCTATATTTCTGTCTTTGTGCCAGTGCCATACTGTCTTGGTGACTGTGGCTTTGTAGTAGAGCCTGAAGTCAGGCAGGTTGATTCCTCCAGTTCCATTCTTCTTTCTCAAGATTGCTTTGGCTATTCGAGGTTTTTGTAGTTCCATACAAATTGTGAAATTATTTTTTCTAGCTCTGTGAAAAATACCATTGGTAACTTAATAGAGATTGCATTGAATCAATAGATTGCTCTGAGTAGTATACTTATTTTCACTATATTGATTCTTCCAATTCATGAACATGGTATATTTCTCCATCTATTAGTGTTCTCTTTGATTTCTTTCATCAGTGTTTTATAGTTTTGTATATATAGGTCTTTAGTTTCTTTAGGTAGATATATTCCTAAGTATTTTATTCTTTTCCTTGTAATGGTGAGTGGAATTGTTTCCTTAATTTCTCTTTCTATTTTCTCATTATTGGTGTAAAGGAATGCAAGGGATTTCTGTGTGTTGATTTTATATCCTGCAACTTAACTATATTCATTATAGTTAAGCTGATTAGCTGTAGTAATTTTCTGGTGGAGTCTTTAGGGTTTTTTATGTAGAGGATCATGTCATCTGTAAATAGTGAGAGTTTTACTTCTTCCTTTCCAATTTAGATTCCTTTTATTTCCTTTTATTCCTTTTCTGCTCTGATTGCTGTGGCCAAAACTTCCAAAACTATGTTGAATAGTAGTGGTGAAAATGGGCACCCCTGTCTTGTTCCTGACTTTAGGGGAAATGCTTTCAATTTTTCACCACTGAGCATAATGTTTGCTGTGGGTTTGTCATATATAGCTTTTATTATGTTGCAGTATATTCCTTCTATTCCTGCTTTCTGGAGAGTTTGTATCATAACTGGATGGTGAATTTTGTCAAAGGCTCTCTCTGCATCTATTGAGATAATCATATGGCTTTTATTTTTCAATTTGTTAATGTGGTGTATTACATTGATTGATTTGCAGATATTGAAGAATCCTTGCATCCCTGGGATAAAGCCCACTTGGTCATGATGTATGATCTTTTTAATGTGTTGTTGGATTCTGATTGCTAGAATTTTGTTAAGGATTTTTGCATCTATGTACATCAGTGATATTGGCCTGTAGTTTTCTTTTTTTGGTACCACAACTTTTTTTTAAATTAATTTTTATTTTTTAGTTTGTTTTGCTTTACAATACTGTATTCGTTTTGCTATACATTGACATGAATCAGCCACGAGTGTACATGAACTCCCAATCCTGACCCCCTTCTCCCCCCTCCTGCCCCACACCATCTCTCTGGATTATCCCTGTGCATCAGTCCCAAGCATCCTGCATCCTGGATCGAACCTAGACCGATGATTCGTTTCACTTATGATATCATACATGTTACACTGCCACTCTGCCAACTCATCCCACCCTCTCCCTCTCCCACAGAGTCCAAAAGGCTGTTCTATACATCTGTGTCTCTTTTGCTGTCTCACATACAGGGTTATCATTACCATCTTTCTAAATTTCATATATATGTGTAACTATACTGTATTGGTGTTTTTCTTTCTGGCTTACTTCACTCTGTATAATCGGCTCCAGCGTCATCCACCTCATTAGAACTGGTTCAAATGTATTCTTTTTAATGGCTGAGTAATACTCCATTGTGTATATGTACCACAGCTTTCTTATCCATTCATCTGCTGAAGGACATCTAGGTTGCTTCCATGTCCTGGCTATATAAATAGTGCTGCGATGAACATTGAGGTACACGTATCTCTTTCAATTCTGCTTTCCTCAGTGTGTATGCCCAGCAGTGGGATTGCTGGGTCATAAGGCAGTTCTATTTGCAATTTTT
>SJXQ01005968.1:64164-223446 GCA_006408695.1 Aepyceros melampus | reverse complement strand
CTGTGGCCACTGTTGAGTTTTCCAAATTTGCTGGCATATTGAGTGCAGCACTTTCACAGCATCATCTTTCAGGATTGAAACAGCTCAACTGGAATTCCATCACCTTCACTAGCTTTGTTCATAGTGATGCTTTCTAAGGCCCACTTGACTTCACATTACCAGATGTCTGGCTTTAGATTAGTCATCACATCATCATGATTATCTGGGTCGTGAAGCTCTTTTTTGTACAGTTCTTCCGTGTATTCTTACCACCTCTTCTTAATATCTTCTGCTTTTGTTAGGTCCAGACAATTTCTGTCCTTTATCAAGACCATCTTGGCATGAAATATTCCCTTGGTATCTCTAATTTTCTTGAAGAGATCTCTAGTCTTTCCTCTTCTGTTCTTTCCCTCTATTTCTTTGCATTGATCGCTGAAGAAGGCTTTCTTATCTCTTCTTGCTATTCTTTGGAACTCTGCATTCAGATGCTTATATCTTTCCTTTTCTCCTTTGCTTTTCACCTCTCTTCTTTTCACAGCTATTTGTAAGGCCTCTTCAGACAGCTATTTTGTTTTTTTGCATTTTTTTTCCATGGTGGTGGTCTTGATCCCTGTCTCCTGTACAATGTCACAAACCTCATTCCATAGTTCATCAGGCACTCTATCTATCAGATCTAGGCCCTTAAATCTATTTCTCACTTCCACTGTATAATCATAAGGGATTTGATTTAGGTCATACCTGAATGGTCTAGCAATTTTCCCTACTATATTCAATTTGAGTCTGAATTTGGCAATAAGGTGTTCATGATCTAGCCACAGTCAGCTCCTGGTCTTGTTTTTGTTGGCTGTATAGAGCTTCTCCATCTTTGGCTGCAAAGAATATATTTAATCTGTTTTCGGTTTTGACCATCTGGTGATGTCCATGTGTAGAGTTTTATCTTGTGTTGTTGGAAGAGGATGTTTGCTATGACCAGTGCTGAGTTTTCCAAATTTGCTGGCATATTGAGGGCAGCACTTTCACAGCATCATCTTTCAGGATTTGAAATAGCTCAAATGGAATTCCATCACCTCCACTAGCTTTGTTTGTAGTGATGCTTTCTAAGGCCCATTTGACTTTACATTCCAGGATATCTGGCTCTAGGTGAGTGATCATACCATCGTGATTGTCTTGGCTGTGAAGGTCTTTTTTGTACAGTTCTTCCATGTATTCTTGCCATCTCTTCTTAATATTGTCTGCTTCTGTTAGATCTATACCATTGCTGTCCTTTATCAAGCAATATAGGATAGTCAATAGTAAGGAAAATAACTAGAGAAAACTAGAAAATCCTTAAGGTGAGAGAAAGGTAATCTTTGGATACTAGAATGGTTAGAAGAATTAGAGTTGAGCGTGGAAATTGACAAGGAAGGAAAAACGGTCAGCAGTTGGGTCTTGTTGGTCCATTTAATCTACTTCAAGGAATCTGATTTTATTTGCTGGTGCTAACTGGACTTTTAACACAGAACTTTCTTGGAAACTCTATTAGTTAAATACTTTGAGGTAATTAAAAATAGATAGGTCTGGATCAACAAGAACACTTAAGCAATTGCTGCTCTAATTTAAGATAGAAATATATCATATTCCCTGGTAACTCAGCTGCTGAAGAATCCACCTGCAATGCAGGAGACCCCGGGTAGATCCCTGTGTTGGGAAGATCTCCTGGAGAGGGGAAAGGCTACCGAATCCAGTATTCTGGCCTGGAGAATTCCATGTACTGTATAGTCTGAGGGGTTACAAACAGCTTGACACAAGTGAGTGACTTTCACATTCATGTCATATCACACTTTGAACTAGTAACTATTATACTGACACCTAGAATGATGATAACAGGATGGATTCAAAAATAGAAGTTGAGCCAACTGACCTTCAGCATAGAATTCATGAGAAGGAGGATGAGTCAGAGATATGGCAATTGTGTTAGCATTCCACACACTCTGTAAGCTACAATGGGTTAGAAACAAAGACCCATAGAAGGGCTATTTTTGAGTGGAAGCACACACATTTACCTAAACATCATTCTGGAAAACTTTATATAAAAATGAAAAAAATCTATGAAATAACACTAACTCTCATTTTAATGATATCTTTCCAAAAACTAACTTCCAGAGCCAAATATTGCACCACTTGATCCCTAAAAAATATTCCAATTTGGAAATCTGTACATGAAACAGCCCACTCTGATCTCATCTTCCTTCTTTGCCAACTTTCCCACTCAGTTATTTCCACCACCTCTATTCCCATATTTACAATTCAAGATCTGGAACCTTCTACATTTTCTATACTTATTGGTACCTTATTGTCTTATCTTGATAGCATCACCTCAATTTAAATACCGATCTCTCACTTATTCTATGGAGCACGTTCATTAACTTTTTGGCACATTGATTTTCACATTTTCAAATGGTGGTCACAATCATACCTCCTTATGAGGGTCATCATAAGGACTAAATAAGATGAATCAATGAGTACTCATGAGTATATGAGTATAGAAAGGAGATCCAACAAGTCATCCTAAAGGAGATCAGTTCTGAATATTCATTGGACGGATTGATGCTGAAGCTGAAACTCCAATATTTTGGCCACCTGACGTGAAGAATTGACTTATCTGAAAAGACCCTGGTGATGGGAAAGATCTACGGCAGGAGGAGAAAGGGAAGACAAAGGATGAGATGGCTGGATGGCATCACTGACTCGATGGACGTGAGTCTGAGTGAACTCCGGGAGTTGGAGACAGACAGGGAGGCCTGGTATGCGAAGAGTTGGACATGACTGAGTGACTGAATTGAACTGAACTGATGAGTCTTATGCGACTGAAAGTCTGTTTACAAACCATCTGTGATTTAAAACACTCCTGGTTTGATGCTCTGGCGAAGTATGAATTTAACTGAATTATAATTAATCCATATTCTTCAGTATATTACAAATTCTTTGTTCAAGTCATAATAAATGTTTATCTCTGTCCTCATTGGGCCTTGTCTTTTGCTGGCCACACAGGCAGTCTATAACTGTTTACTGAATGAATATATTGTTGATTTATAGCTAAGCCCATCCTCCATGGGCTAATTTTTATCCAGCTGACTTGTCCCAAGTCATTGCTGCATATATTATAATATCTAAGCCATTTAAGAATGCCTGGCATCCCAGTGTGCCTCAGGATTAAACTTAATGATGTCAAGAGAACTTCCACAGTGGCTTATGTATAAGTGTCAGTCTCCTTCATTAGACTGTAAATCCCTATATTGAAGAAACTGTATTTTATTCACTTCTGTATGCTTCAATGCACCTTAGTAGAGTACCTTGAGTTTAATAAGCTGCCAATGCATATTGAGTTACACTGAATTGTTTGCTCCTTCAAAATCCAGCTCAGACATCACTTCATAGGCAAGCCTTCCCTGAGTTTTCCATGCGGAACTGATTATTCACTGAGTTATGGTAAGGATTGACTGTGACGGAGAAGCAGTCTTTTGAATATGAAAAGTTTCTACCCACCCACAGAAATCAACATATGACCATACTGATGAAACTATAGTTTCCTTTCCATGGAAACTTGATACATTGATTACTGCAGAACAAGCATTTGACCCAAGTCCAGGGTCTTA
This sequence comes from Aepyceros melampus, assembly GCA_006408695.1. Classification (NCBI taxonomy): domain Eukaryota; kingdom Metazoa; phylum Chordata; class Mammalia; order Artiodactyla; family Bovidae; genus Aepyceros; species Aepyceros melampus. The sequence continues at coordinate 219,832 of SJXQ01005968.1, read as the reverse complement.
GAGACCTTCACAAGAAGATAGGAAAAAAAAAAAAAAAAAATCAGTCAAGACATTCAAAGAGAGAAAGCCTTAATTTTTCTACTTCTTACAATCATGTTTTTATTTATGTACACTGTCCAGGAAAAATTAAATTTTGTCAAATTAAGCTTTTGAAACTTACAACCAATAAAATATAGAACAATATACCTTTCTAACTGATAACTCAGCTATTGTCCTTTTTTTCTTTCTTTTCTTCCTCTCTTCATTTTTCTTCCTCTCTCATCCTCTTCCTACCTAGTGTGTTTCTTCTTTCTTAAAATGTTAAAAAAACATATAATCAATCTCTATTTATTATACCTCAAAATCATTTTCTAAATTGACCTACTTTTGTCTATGTTCAATGGTCTCTGAATTATACAGCTAGATAGATATACAGATAAGCAAATAACAGATACTATTTTTATGTGTAACCCTTTTCCAAAATCTTTTATTATCTTTTTATTTTGTTCAGAATGAAATCAGAGCCTTTTATTGTGAATTATCTAGCTCTACGCAATACAAGATGAGATTCCTGCCTAACTTTACAACCTCATCTACTTCCCCTACCCTTTGTTTAAAAAGTGATTCAGTCACCTGTCTTTCCTTGTTCCTTAATCACAGGACACTCACCTCTGCTATGGGTATTGGCACTAACTATTTTTACTGTTTGATATGCATTCATGGCTCCTATATGCTCTCATTTATCTTAAATCTCACTTTCTCAGTGATCCCCTCCTTCAATTCCCAACATAAAGGATTTTTTTTCATTTCTCCTGATAGCATTGCATGTTTTCGTTTTCATTACAGTCCTCAGTATTACCTGTTATTTGTTTATTTATTTGTTTACTACCTGTCTCTTTTATACTTCATGGGGCAGAAAACTGGTCACTTCTGTAAGCAAAGCATAATAAAGGGTTCATGGCAGGTCCTTAATGAATATATATAGAGTGGAGTTTTCAAAGTGGGATAAAGCAAAGCCAAAACTGTAAAATTTGTATAAGAATATACATCTTGTAATTACCATGTTGAAACTGAAATACATTTTTTTTAATTTTCAAAAGAAAAGTGTTTTCTGTATAGCCATGATTCGTTTAGATTTGCCTGCCTTTCTAGAATTGTTCCTAAAAGCTAATATATTCCTTATATTCCAACTTTATTCCTATTGCTGTATTCATTATATTTGAATTAATATAACATCTGAACATACTTGTATGGGTGTAATGATTTTCCATGGAGTGTGGTGAGGTAAAAGTGAAGTGTTAAGTTGCTCAGTTCAGTTCAGTCACTCAGTTGTGTCTGACTCTCTGCGACCTCATGAATCACAGCACGCCAGGCCTCCCTGTCCATCACCATCTCCCAGAGTTCACTCAGACTCACGTTCATCGAGTCCATGATGCCATCCAGCCATCTCATCCTCTGTCATCCCTTTCTCTTTGTGTCTAACTTTTTTTTGACACCATGGACTATAGCCTGAAATCTCCAGGCAAGGATACTGGAGCCAGTAGCCATTCCTTCCTCCAAAGGATCTTCTTTACTGTCTGAGCCACCAGGTAAGTCCATTCTGACAGTGACTCTGTAATAAATTAACAACTTTGAAGACTTGTTTAAAAAAGTGATCAAGACGACAGACTTGAGATTCAGAGACTTACTCAAGCCCACACAATCTAGAAGTGGAATAGACCTAAGATTAAGTTCTGATTAAATCCTAATGAATATTCCTATTTTGTCCCCCCCTTTTTTTTTTGGCCACAATACATCAAAGGCATGTACTCTGCAATTACTCAGAGTGGTCTTGTAGGATTACTCCATGTAACTGGGTACAGAAACTATTCTTCATGGCTGCATTCCCTTCCCTGTATCACCTCCCAACTCACCTGCCAATGTATATGGACCTTTCCAAATAAACTATGTCTTAGCTTCTCCTTCTGTTTCTATGGAGAAGATCCCAAGTAATGCTATGGAAATAACTCATCACAAAAAGCTCTTACAACAATCCACCATCTCCCCTCCACCCAACACAGACATCCTACTTAAGCACAGAAGTGACTACTATTAATTCTAAGACTTTGGGCAAATCATCTGATTGCACTGAGCTGTTACCTAACCTGTAAATCAAAGCTATTAATGTTTAAAACTTCAGTGGTTTAAATATTTTGAAGAAAAATAAGTGTATAAAAACTAAGAAAAGTCACTTAAATCACTATTATGTGTTTCATAAAACTATTACAAAATGGGAAGAAATCTAAGTGCAAAAGCAAGCGACAGTAGATCACTAGAAAGATGAGAATATATTTCGTATTGGTACATTAAAGGTGCATTTGCTTATCAGCACCTGTTGCTGATTTTCTCTCTTTGCCTCACTCATTTTAGTTGTGTCACCAAATGCTGCATAATATTGGCAAGGATATCAGTACATCAAGGAAAGCAACACATTCAGAATGTCCAAGAAAAGACTGGAAACCAGAATAGAAAGATCTCTCTATGAACATGTGTGTTTTCACCTTGAATTTTAGAAAATCACCTCATTTAGCAAATGCTTATTCAGCATCTACAACATTTGAAAGTGTATGCTAAGCCTTGAGGAGAGAAAAAATTAATACATGGAGACAACTTCTGGGTAATCTAATGGGTGCTTATTTATATTATTTACAACTTAAATTATAACTAATTCCATTATTCATCATTTCCTTGTTGATGTCACGTTATTTTGAGCATGATTCTTGCTATATATGAACTCTTTGAAAGCATAATTTTATATTTTCAATGGTCTATGGATATATATATAGAGAGATGGAGATTATAAATAATAAAAAACAAAAATTAAACACTGACTATGACTCAAATGATCTCATCTTTTCTTTATGACTGATTAATAATCTAATCACTAGAACTACTTTTGCTTCTCCCTACAAATTTATTCATAAACTTAATATGCATGAAGAGTTGCTGATTTTATCAGCTAAAAGATCACAACTAAGTAAAATGATCTCATAATAACAACGGTATGTAAACAATTAGCTTGAAAATTTCTGGATTTTTCCCCTTCCTCTTGAAAATGAATGCTTATCATTCACAATTCCAGAACATAAATAATTTACTAGGATAAAACTTTCACTGGAAATGATGGTTTTGTATTGACGGATATGTGTTTGACTTCACATATCCTTTCAAACATCTTTTTCTAATTAAAAAAAAAGTATGTAATATAATTAAATGACAAGAATGCCAAGGATTAAGCAGTTAAATGTAACATGTAAAAATCAGAATACAAGAACTAGGTATGACTGTGTTGTAGAAAATGATTTATTTATCTTTTACTTGAAATTATCAGAAGTCTTTGCAAATACAGAAACAAAATTGGGGCTGCATGCAAATTAGAATTGGAATTAAGTCGACTGAATATACATAAAAAAGATTCTCTACTAAGATGAAAACAAGATATTTAACCAAAAGAGTGGTAACTATATTATCATTGTTCCTTAAATAAAAAAGCTAAATGTTTAGAATGATATGCATTACATAATTACATCTACAGAAAGTAATTATGATAGGACCATGTGAATTGTCATGCTTAAAGGTCAACATTAGGTAAATATTAGCAAATTCATATGCTTTCAATTAAACACCAGAAAATGTTTGGTAAAGGGTAAATTGATGAATAATTGACTAATGGGAGCTATCCAGGAATATCCAGACTGAAAAATCCACTAGATACAGCAGGAAGTTTTATTTTTAAGGAACTGTGGAGCAATATGGAGAAGGCAATGGCACCCCACTCCAGTACTCTTGCCTGGGGAATCCCGTGGACAGGGGAGCCTGGTGGGCTGCAGTCCATGGGGTCGCGAAGAGTCGGATACGACTGACCGACTTCACTTTCCCTTTTCCCTTTCATGCACTGGAGAAGGAAATGGCAACCCACTCCAGTGTTCTTGCCTGGAGAATCCCAGGGACGGCAGAGCCTGGTGGGCTGCTGTCTATGGGGTCGCACAGAGTCGGTCACGACTGAAGCGACTTAGCAGCAGCAGCAGCAGTGGAGCAATATATTGTTTTAAGTGATATACAGAACTAATAGCCAAATATTAGGGAGATACTAAAGTATAGAATCTGAATTATTTGACAATTCTTTTTTGTATGTCATTGAATGAAAATTTCCAATGAAATCAGGACAGAGTTTAAACAAAGCTTAAGCAATAGCATTAATGAAAAAACCAAAAACGTTTCAAAGGCTTATCATGATTGAGCATTTTCTTTGCTCACTTTCATAAATACAAAACAACTTCCATCTTTAGCTCCAATACCTTCAACACACAATTCTAAAATCATCCGGTGCATCAGTCAAGGTGACAGAAAGAGAATGAGTATGAAATTGGGCTAAGCCAAGGAGTCGCACACATCTAACTCTTACTCCACTGGGTACAACTCAACACATGACCATACTGAATTTTGTGGGAACCTAGGAAACACAGTTTAATGTATGCATAGGTAGAAAAGAAAAGTGCTTTTGGTAACTAGTAATCACTAATACCGTATTTCATACTAGAATGTAGTTAGTAATAACCATACACAATTTGCACTGGATTCTCAGCTGTCTATTGTGAGGACTCTAGGGTTAACAGATTGTTAAGCTTTCCTCTAGGCTTTTATTTGTGTTTTTTTCGGGGGGGGGGGGAAGGAGCAGGAGACATTCAACAATACTTTACATACAGTAAAATTCACCATTTTTATTGCTCATTTCTATGAGTCGTGATAAACATATGCATTCATATATCTACCAACATTAGATATATACATAAACCTGAATCACCTCAAAATACTTCCTTGTGCTCCTCTGCAGGGAATTTTTCTATCCCTGACTCTGATCAACAACTGATCAGTTTTTTATTTGTTTGTTTTTTGTCTCTACAGTTTCACTTTTGCAAGCAATTCATAGAAATAAAATCATGTGATACACAGTATTTTGTGTTTATATTTTTATTGAATATTGATTTATTTATGCATCTGAGAGTGATAGTTATATTGTATATCTCAATAGTTCACTCTGTGTATTAATATTTAACTGCATGAATCACAGTTTTGTTTCCCATGTACCAGCTGAAGAGATTGGGAATCAGAAATAAAGGTATTTTAAAAACCCACACATAGTTCTTGCTTAAACTTGGGTAACCAGTAAGATTCCTGGTTAATATGGTGAGTACGTGTTCATCCCCACAGTTCAGTTCAGTTCAGTCGCTCAGTCATGTCAGACTCTTTGCGACCCCATGAATTGCAGCGCACCAGGCCTCCCTGTCCATCACCAACTCCCAGAATTCACTCAGACTCACGTCCATTGAGTCAAAAGCTTAAGCAATAGCATTAATGAAAAAACCAAAAACGTTTCAAAGGCTTATCATGATTGAGCATTTTCTTTGCTCACTTTCATAAATACAAAACAACTTCCATCTTTAGCTCCAATACCTTCAACACACAACTTCTAAAATCATCCGGTGCATCAGTCAAGGTGACAGAAAGAGAATGAGTATGAAATTGGGCTAAGCCAAGGAGTCGCACACATCTAACTCTTACTCCACTGGGTACAACTCAACACATGACCATACTGAATTTTGTGGGAACCTAGGAAACACAGTTTAATGTATGCATAGGTAGAAAAGAAAAGTGCTTTTGGTAACTAGTAATCACTAATACCGTATTTCATACTAGAATGTAGTTAGTAATAACCATACACAATTTGCACTGGATTCTCAGCTGTCTATTGTGAGGACTCTAGGGTTAACAGATTGTTAAGCTTTCCTCTAGGCTTTTATTTGTGTGTTTTTCTGGGGGGGGGGGAAGGAGCAGGAGACATTCAACAATACTTTACATACAGTAAAATTCACCATTTTTATTGCTCATTTCTATGAGTCGTGATAAACATATGCATTCATATATCTACCAACATTAGATATATACATAAACCTGAATCACCTCAAAATACTTCCTTGTGCTCCTCTGCAGGGAATTTTTCTATCCCTGACTCTGATCAACAACTGATCAGTTTTTTATTTGTTTGTTTTTTGTCTCTACAGTTTCACTTTTGCAAGCAATTCATAGAAATAAAATCATGTGATACACAGTATTTTGTGTTTATATTTTTATTGAATATTGATTTATTTATGCATCTGAGAGTGATAGTTATATTGTATATCTAATAGTTCACTCTGTGTATTAATATTTAACTGCATGAATCACAGTTTTGTTTCCCATGTACCAGCTGAAGAGATTGGGAATCAGAAATAAAGGTATTTTAAAAACCCACACATAGTTCTTGCTTAAACTTGGGTAACCAGTAAGATTCCTGGTTAATATGGTGAGTACGTGTTCATCCCCACAGTTCAGTTCAGTTCAGTCGCTCAGTCATGTCAGACTCTTTGCGACCCCATGAATTGCAGCGCACCAGGCCTCCCTGTCCATCACCAACTCCCAGAATTCACTCAGACTCACGTCCATTGAGTCAGTGATGCCACCCAGCCATCTCATTCTCTGTCGTCCCCTTCTCCTCCTGCCCCCAATCCCTCCCAGCATCACAGTCTTTCCCAATGAGTCAACTCTTCGCATGAGGTAGCCAAAGTACTGGAGTTTCAGCTTTAGCATCAATCCCTCTAAAGAAATCCCAGGGCTGATCTCCTTCAGGATGGACTGATTGGATCTCCTTGCAGTCCAAGAGACTCTCTGGAAAAACCATAGCCTTGACTAGATGGACCTTAGTCAGCAAAGTAATGTCTCTGCTTTTGAATATACTATCTAGGTTGGTCATAACTTTTCTTCCAAGGAGTAAGCATCTTTTAATTTCATGGCTGCAGTCACCATCTGCAGTGATTCTGGAGCCCCCCAAAAATAAAGTCTGGCACTGTTTCTACTGTTTCCCCATCTATTTCCCATGAAGTGATGGGACCAGACGCCATGATCTTCGTTTTCTGAATGTTGAGCTTTCATCTCCACAAACAATTGCCAAAAGGTTTTCTAACATAATTAGTAGCCTTTGCAGGTAATTATTTCAATTAAAAAAAAAAAAACTAAGTATATATTATTTCTATTAACGTAAGCTATTCTTAAACCAACTTGGTAAAATATACAAATCATATAATTCTCCCAAAAATCACCATTTAAAGTTTTTATTATGTTTTCTGATCTTCTAATTTAACTTTCTTTTAAAACATATGAGTTCATTTTCTTTGATTTCAAAAGTATGCAATACACATATAAGAAGAAAAAAAATATATTTTATAGGCTGCTTGAAAAATTTTTGACAGTTCAATTCCAATTAAATGCATATAAAATGAGGGTCACAAAGGTAAACCAACACTCATTTAAAAAATCAGTTACAGGACACATGTTACCATGTCAACGGAGACATTTAACAAACATTTTAGAAACAAAAAAGGCATTCACAGTAGCACATTATCCCAGCAGGCAAATTCACTAGGGTTGTTAATGGTGTCTCACTAATTGAGGAATAAAGAGCTTCTGTCAAATTTATAGCTTATTCTTATGAGTTATAATAAGAGAAAAAAAAATCAAATGTGTGTATGGAAACGATGGAGAGTGGAGATAAAAGTCCTTTGCATAGTTTTAGAACCCTTTTTTTCTTCCTTTCACCCTCCTTTCCTTCCTTTCAACTAAGTTATGAAACTGGTAAAATTTCATGACAAATTACCTATCGCTGCTTTAGCCACCTTGTCCCTTTGGTTTTTTCTTACAGCTGCCAATCATAACCCTGCCTCAAGGCCTCTGTAACAAAAATCCCGTTAGCCTGGTTTCTTCCCCAGACAGCAACTTGACCTGCATTCTCACTTAAGTCCAGGGCTTTGCTCAAATGTTATCTTGTCAATACAGGTCTTCCAATTATACCAACAGATACAGCAGAGCGTCCTTAAAAAAGTCAGTCATCTATTTACATCGTATTTTACTTCTCAGCACTTGCCCCAGCAAGCGTGACTGAATGAGTTTAATTTATTAAGTGTCTTATGCACCTTGCTTTCACATATCATTGAAAATTTTAAGAATTTGCAAATTCATTAACTTGCAATGCAATGAACTACCATTCAAGTTCATGAATTAAACATTTCCCTGTTGTTTATTCTCTTTAAAATAATTTTTTGAATTAAAAGATAAATTAAGTATATAATTTGATGTACATAATTCCTTGTTGTCATTGTTCAGTTGCTCAGCCATGTCCGACTCTTTGAAACCCATGAACTGCAGCATGGTAGGATTCCCTGTACTTCACCATCTAGTGGAACTTGCTCAAACTCCTGGCCATTGAGTTGCTAATGCCATCCAAGCATCTCACCCTCTGCCATCCCCTTCTCCTCCTGCCTTCAGTCTTTCCCAGCATCAGGATCTTTTTCAAAGAGTCAGGTCTTCTCATCAAGTGGACAAAGATTTTGAAGCTTTAGCATCAGCCCTTCAATAATATTCAAGGGTTTATTTCCTTTAGGATTGACTGGTATGATCTCCTTGAAGTTCAACAGACTCTCAAGAGTCTTCTCCAATACTACAATTCAAAATCATCAGTTCTTTGGCACTCAGCCTTCTTTATGGTCCAACTCGCACACCCTTACCTGACTACTGGAAAAAGCATAGCTTTGGCTATATGGGCCTTTGTTGGAAAAATAATATATCTGCTTTTTATTATGCTGTCTAGGTCTGTCATAGCTTTTCTTCCATAGAGCAAGCATATTTAATTTCATGGCTGCAGTCACCATCTGCAGTGATTTTGGAGCACAAGAAAATAAAGTCTGTCACTGTTTCCTTTGTTTCCTCATCTATTTGTCATTAAGTGATGGGACCAGATGCCGTGATCTCAGTCTTTTGAATGTTGAGTTTTAAGCCAACTTTTTCACTCTCTTCTTTCACCTTCATGGAGAGGCTCTTCCTAACCATACACAAAGTAAATTTACACAAAATTATGACTACTCCATAGTTAAAATGTAACTGCATTTTCTGATATAATATTCTTTTTGCCCAAGGAAGTTAGTGAATGAAACACTTACATTAATATGTTAATTAAACATATATTTACTCAGTATCCATACTACCTACAGGATACCAGTAGTTACAACCAAACCAGTATTGAACAATATGGTCACAGTGTAGCTATACAATTAGGCAAAAAATTATAATAATTTTGAAAGTTGCTAAGGAAATGTTTAAGTTGTTATGAAGGAAGATGAAGAAAATGTGACTTAACTTATTAGTCACTGATTACTCACTAGATCTGATGAATGAAGGAATGTGAACATCTGCAGGAGGTAGGAAGTACAAGGCCTTGTGTACCAAAATAGAAGTGGTCTCTTTTCCCAAGAGCCACTCAATTGATCAGGTTGCTTTGAACACAGGATGCCTGTGTGCAAGTATGGAAACTGTAATCAGGATATAAAAATGGGGCCTGTTGAATGTTATATTGTGTTGAGGGTAATGGAGTTTGAAGTAAGTTATAATATTAGAAATATATCTTGTGGGAAAAAAAAATCTACTTTAGTAAGAAAAAAATTTAAGACTAATTTACCAGAGAGGAAGAAACCATTATATGAAATATCAAATTCCACAGATATTTTATTTTTTTAACTTGTTCCAAAAATGCAGAAATGAAAGGAATAATATATTTTAAAAACATCATGTGCTCACCAACTACTTGCAAAAGTTATTAGCTCATAGACAATCTTGTTCCATATATACCTATTCTGATAGTACTGATTCCTACAAAGGGAAAAAATAATAAGCAAATTGCAGAAAGATATCATTCATCTCATGTGTCTTTTAATATACATATACAACTTAATTTTGTATATGATTGTATATAAAATATCAGTATATGAAACTGATAGTATCACTGGAATTAAAACATATATAAAGATCATATCTTTTTGACTTTTTATACTGTTCATGGGCTTCTCAAGGCAAGAATACTGAGGTGGTTTGCCATTCCCTTCTCCAGTGGGCCACATTTTGTCAGAACTCTCCACCATGACCCATTTGTTTTGGGTGGCCCTACATGGCATGGCTCATAGCTTCATTGAGTTAGACAAGGCTGTGGTCCATGTGATCAGTTTGATTAGTTTTCTGTGATTGTGGTTTTCATTCTATCTGCCCTCTAATGAATGGATAAGGATAAGAGGCTTGTGCAACCTTCCTGAGGGGAGAGACTGACTTTGGGGGGAGGAGAAGGGGACAACAGAGGACGAGATGATCGGATGGGATCATCAACTTGATGGACTTGAGTTTGAGCAAGCTCCGGAGTTGATGATGAACAGGGAAGCCTGGCGTGCTGCAATTCATGGAGCCGCCACAGAGTCGGACACGACTGAGTGACTGAATTGAACTGAACTGAGAGGAATCATGTTGTTTTCATAACATTTACATGACTCATCCATTCTTTGTCTATAGAAGTGTAGTCTCCCAAATTGCAATTAAAAATTCCATTTAAGGCCCCAAAATGGAATATGAGCATACTATTTTCACTCTGTTCGATGATTTATCTGATTTTTCCTAACTTAAACCTGAAAGGAAATATTTAAAATCCATTGATTTGGGGGATACAACTTTTGGAATATGAAATATATTGTCTGATTTTATGAAATCTATGTCCTTTATAATATATAAAAAGTACTTTTTTCCCCCCAGGTAAAGTATATCCAGGTATACACTTAAGAAAATTGATCTTATCATTATGGATTACATTATGTTTTTCAATATAAAGAAATGTGTTCATGAGTTGTTCACAATTTCACATTGTTACATTACATATCTTAATTCTGTGGAGATGAAACAGCATGATTACAGGTGCCAGAGAAATAGTTGTAAAAGTACTGAGAGTGAAAATTTTAAAATATGAACCAACAGAAAGTGGTGAAGATATTAAAATAGTTCTACCTATCAAATTCTAAACATTCAGGGAAATTATTAATTATTTTAAGATCCAAAGAGTATAACTGCTTTCTAATTATTCATATAAGTTGAGAACTATGGGGACTGTCATGGGTGGCCAGACACTCCATTTATCTAGAACTGCAAGAAGTCTTCTAAAACATGTGATCTTTCAGAAATAAATGAATTGGGCCAGCCAAAAAAAAAAAAAAATTAGTTTCATAAAACAATTGTCTTCTTAATTTTCTTCTAAGAACAAAAAGAACAAAAGCCTTTGTTCTTTTTAAATTTTATTATTCAAGGTCAACCAAACCATGTATGTTATCCCTTATGTTCCTCTTCCTTCAATCATGTATTTACTGAATATAATATACAAAAAAAAAATATTTCTATTATTTACTGCCCTCCTCTGCCAATGAGCTCTGGTTCACAGCTGCTGCTACTCAGTTGTGTGTCACTCTTTGCAACCTCACGGACTGTAGCCCACCAGGCTCTTCTGTCAGGATTCTCTAGGTAAGAATACTGGAGTGGGTTGCCTTCTCCAGGGGATCTTCCCAACCTAGGGATTGAACCCAGGTCTCTGCACTACAGGCAGGATTTTTACCACCTGACCCTTGAGAGTCCCTTGGACTGCAAGAAGATCAAACCAGTCAATCCTAAAGGAGATCAACCCGGAACAGTCTTTGGAAGGATAGATGATGGAGATGAAGCTCCACTACTTTGGGCACCTGATGGGAAGAACTGACTCATTGGAAAAGACCCTGATGCAGAGAAAGATTGAACGCAAAAGGAAAAACGAGTAGCAGAGGATTAGATGGTTATAGTATCACTGACATGAGTTTGACAAACTCCAGATCATGAAGGACTGGGAAGCCTGGTGTGCTAGAGTCCATGGGGTTGCAAAGAGTTGGATATGAGTAAGCAACCAAACAACAAGGGACATAAGCAGTCACTGTCTATTTACTACTTTTTTTTTTTTTCCTGATCTAAGTGATAATTTTCTGAGTTTTTGTCACGTCCAGCATTTTTTGGTTGAAAACGACATTGTAAATTACACGTCAATGGCATTGTGACATTTCCCCCCACCCAGGGACTGCTAGATTATTACAATGTGCAGAAGATGATGTCTCTCCCCAGCTAATTTAAACTCTCTTTAGATTTCTCTTTGTGAGGATTTCTCCCACAACTTTTCAGACTACCAGTAAATTTGGACAGACTTCAAGATATATGGACTCTATTTCTGCAGTTCTTTTGTTTCTGGGTCTTCCCTATATTTCTCCCCTATATGTATCAAGAATCAAAAAACAGCTGTATGACATAAGCCAGAAGTCTTCCAACTGCTGAGCTGTGTATGGATTTCTATCTACTTTTTTCTCAGATTCCTTGTGGCCTCCCATAACATGCAGTATTTAAAATCATCCAGGGATAAGAATCAATAAGAATTGAGTTTATGTTTAGATTTTAAATCTCAAACAATCTGGCTCTCTAAATTCTAAGAGGTTTCTTTTAAATTTCCAGTGACTCAGCTGCTCTAAACTGTATTATTCATCTCTTGAGCTTATAAAATTATGTTTTTTCTATCTGAGGGGAGTTCTGGGAAGACTCTAAACATAACTCACAGTTCTCACCTGATACACTTCAATCTTTCCATGGTAAATTATTTTAAAGTTTTGCCCTCCATTTACTCATTTTCCAAAACTTCCAAATATAAGTTATACACATATATTTTGTTGGGGGGGTACATTTTAAGTGTCTTCTGCAGGCTTCCCCAACGGCTCAGCAGGTAAGGAATCCACCTGCAATGCAGGAGATGTGGGTTCCATTTCTTAGACTCTTCATGCCCTAAAACCAAATAATCTCTACCAACATTTACAAATATGCTTGATGAGGTTGATGACTTGATTTAAAAATGAGATCAAGTCTTTTAAGACTAACAAAATTATTACACCACTGCCAGGCAGACTTTGCAACTGATTTTTCAGAGGTTTAACTTCTTTACAAAAGGCAACATTCAATGAAAAGGTTACAGAGTTCATACATCCCCAGGAACTTAATCTGCTGAGTATCCCCACAGGCATTCATTCAGTCAATTGCTCTCAGTCAAGAGTCACAATGAGTGGACTTCCCACTAGCACCCAGATGCCATGATTATATTTATCTTCTTCACATCTAACCACACAGAATACTTTTTACTTTTCTACTGTTAATTCAAAACTTTTCAAGCTGTGGCATACTAAATGCTTTGGAGAATGGAGAGATGTTAATAGTCCTAAAGCTATTAATATATTTCATGAATTTCTAGTGTTTATTCAAATTAATGTGGTTACATGAGTCACTTTGTCTACTTATCAGCACATAACATCACATTTCAAAAATAATAATTTTCCTACATTCAAGCAACTAAATATCAATTTAGAAAGTGAAATAAAGATAAACAAATGAATGTCTTTATATTCCATGACAGAAATTTTACATTAATAAAGGAGATATGATAGTTAATGTAACTGATAATAGACAAGTAACAACTTTAGTCAGTTCTGACTGAAGTCATATGGGTAGATTAATGGCATTTTTGGTATTTGTAGTCACACATCTTAACAAAAAATGGAGAAAGTTCCATTTAAAAATAAGGAAAAAGATATCTTTTTTTGTTACTATCCCAAATAGGCATAAACTTTTTCCAATTACTGTATTTGAAACTCAAAAAAAGATGGAATAAAGCAGTTGGCTGATGTCCTTGGGCCTTAAGGTCTTTATTTAAAATGAAAATCAATAAACTACTGCTCATCTCCTTTCAATTTTAATCTCTTTCATTTTTATTCCTTTAGTTCATAAAACAGCATGGAACTTCAAACTCACATTGTGGTAAATATTAAAAGAGAATGTTTTTAAAAAGCTGTTTGCTTTCAAAGTTTTATACACATGCTTTTTGCTTTATATAAAGTTCACTGAGTTTCATATCATTAAGTCTAGAATAACAACACCTACAATAATTATTTTTACTTAACTAATAACCCATAATTTTGAACAAACAGTAATACATTAGAAAGTAGTCACTTTATGACTATGTCCACACTGTATGTGGAATTTAAACATGGTAAGTTTTGCTGTTACGATCAGATTCGGTAAATTACGTAACTGTCTAGCATCAGCACCAGACAGATGATTTCCACCCATTTCTATGTTTCAAAATTTAAATATTTAAATATATTTAAACTTAAATTTTAATCCACAGCCTTATATGCAAGAGATCCTGAGGAATCTATTTTACAATTCTATGAGGGCCAGTATTCCATATTTTACATAGATCAAATTATACATGTAATTTTCTGCAACTGGGAAACTGGCACTCTCATTACTTAATGGTGTTTCATCTTGAACAGTTTAGATCATTAACAGAAATATCCTCCAATCTCCTATGTGGAAAAGAGAATTTGTTTCCTTATTTTTCAAAGGTCATCATTCCCATTTTTGTCATGGCACATTACCACTCTTATTCTCAGAGGCTTCAGATATTCCAGGAGACATAAGTCTGTTTGGCTTAGTAGAGGAGCTTTTCCTCACTCAATTGTGCAAGATTTAAGTCAGAAGATAAAGATCAACTTTGATGCTCTTTCCAATTTTCTTTTCCACTGTCACACTTTCCTTATCTGCATTTTCGGTGTAGCATCATGATTTCAACTCCTGAAACATGACTTTATTCTATGCAAACCAATTTACACACACACACACACACACACACACACACACACACACACACCAGGTTTAGAGTCATCATCTCATTGTTATTTTACTCTTTTTCCTCATTTTTCATGATCATCTAGTACGATTTGAGGACACAGACACCTCTAATATTCATCAAATATAGAACAAATGTTTTCTTTTCTATCATGTTTCATGGTTTAAGGATGATCCGAATGAAGAAAGAGCTATGTAAATATCTGCTTTGCCACCCTGAACTCAGGTATCTTCAAAATTTTTCTTTATAAAATGGCCACTCTGCAAAACTGGTGAGTGAATCTGTAACACAGACGTGGACTATAAATTGGAAATAATCCATATACACCTGCAAAATCAGTTGGGTTGTCTTAGTGCTAATCAGAGCTATAACAAAAGAAGGGTACTTATTTTGAAAAACTTTAACAGTAGAATTTTTAATAAGATATTAGTTAATTATATTTTTGATATGTATATAAACTATTCAGTTCAGTTCAGTCGCTCAGTCGTGTCCAACTCTTTGCAACCCCATGAATCGCAGCACGCCAGGCTTCCTTGTCCATCATCGAGTCCGTGATGCCATCCAGCCATCTGATCCTCTGTCATTCCCTTCTCCTGCCCCCAATCCCTCCCAGCATCGAGTCTTTTCCAATGAGTCAACTCTTTTTGTGAGATGGCCAAAGTACTGGAGTTTCAGCTTTAGCATCAGTCTAAACTGTTGGGTGTGCTTTAATATTTAACATGCACATTTAAATGTGTTTATTGTTAGAGCTGAGATTTATTTTTTAAATATGCATGTACATACAATATATGACAAATATACATATAATTGCCATAAGCTCTAAATTTTTATTACGTTTTGTGATAGTAAATGGGAATTTACAAAAAATATTACTTTATAATGAAATAGGAATTCAATACTCTAGTGAACAAAATAGGTACAATTAGGCATTTAAATTTGTTAATACCATTATACTGCATGTGAACTTTAGCATCAGCAGTTTCATATTTAAAATTTCATTTTGAGTTGTCCTCACTAGAGATATTAATATCTATTAAATGAATATGTATTAGTTTTATTTTTTTCCAGCTTACTATGAGATAATATTGGGAGCAACTTCCATAAAATCTCTGCATAAAATCTGATTTCCTGGTTCATAAACTAATAAGTACATTTCCCCACAATTTCTCTCACAATTTGCTAACAATTCTTTACATTGATTAAAAAAGAATCAAACTAAAGTGTTAAAGGGCATTTGAGTTAATTGATGAAGCCATAATATTTATTTTTCTTTTGGACTGTATTCCCCCTTTGTGGCAAAGATTACTTCTCTTAGGATGATTAGGCTCTTGGAACTATTTAGAGATAAATAGTCATTATGTAAAAGCACACATTATACATATTTAATTTCCAAAAGAAAATCTCAGAAGTATGTCTTAGCTTTTTCATGATATTTTTGAAAGATCACTAATTTTAATGTCATTTAATTTGAATAATTCTAAATTTTATTACATATGCTCTAATTACTTCATTAAAACTTATTATATTTTTAACTCTGCAGGGGCTATAATAGAGCTCAAAAATGTTCATATTAATACATATCATATATGCTAATATAGAAAAGAGGCAGATAATATAAATATCCTTGAGCCAATGAAACCACTCACAGTGTTTAAATCAGCATTATTTTTCTAAGTTGTCTTTAAGGATTTCATCTAAAAATAGAATTTTAGTTGAATTTGAAATTCGGAGTTTGTTATTTTGCAAGTAGTCCATTTACCCCTCCTAAAACTTTAATCATAGGGTTTAACTCTTAAAGAATTTTGGATTACAAGTCTCAAACTCATCTGCAAATCATTTCATTGCTTTATTGTTCCCCTTCATTTAATTAGATTCTCTTGAGTTTAATTAGGTTTAAAACATAGTGATTATAGAAAGACTATGCTGTTTAATGCACAAGATTCTCCCAAGTGGTCTTTACAAATTCCCCAACTTTATTTAGTGGATATTCATTCACTTTGATAATTACTGAAAGAAAACCACTAAAATCACATTCCTTACTGAAAGTTGATTAGTAATATTATCCAAGTATAGAAAATACAGCATTATTAAGCTAAGAAGTTTGTAAAGCTTACAACAGAATTATTCAATATTTTTATGGAAATTCAGTAATACCCTCCTCACCTTATACTTATGCTCTTATCTAAGTATAAAATCATTTTCTTGCTAATATACTTTCAGAAAAGCAAATTAAACTAATGGACTAAATATAAATAGCCTAGAAATTATACTTACTTTATGAAAAATCTATATTCACAACTCTATATTTTCATATTTCAAGTATACATGAAAAAGTTTAATCTCATGTCTCAATTTTTTTCAAATGGAAGTATACTGGAGAATAACAATTGGTATGAATATGTCCATTAAATACAACTCATAAATTTTGATTTTTGCACAGGCTATTTTTAACCATTCCTCATATATCTAGTTAACTGTTTTGCTTCTTTGGGCTTCTCTTTTCATAAAATCCTACAATTATGTCTTAGTATTAGGAAGATTACCTAACTCTTCTGGGACACATAGTTATACTTAAAAAAATAAAGAGTTTAGACCCTGATGGCAAATAAATACTATTTAATAAATTATGGAAATTTTATCCATTAATTTATTCTTTGAATAAATGTTAATAATGATGACACAATGGTAAAGCAATTTTTTCCCCTTCAGACAGCTTCTAGTCACATAACACAAAAAATTATATGAACTATGTATAGATAAGAAACAATTTATGGATAAATGCTAGGAGAAAATTAATGATTACCAAATACACAGTAGGCACAGGATGGTCAGGGGAGGCCTCTCTGTACAAGTGGCATAGGGACAGAATTTAGGGTAAGCTTTGGAGAAATACGATGAGTTGTTTGAACAAGTCACTTCAGTTCAGTCGCTCAGTTGTGTCTGACCCTTTGCGACTCCATGGATGCAGCATGCCAAGCTTCCCTGTCCATCACCAAATGCAGAGCTTGCTCACTCATGTCCATCAAGCCAGTGGTGCAATCAAACCATCTCATCCTCTGTTGTCCCTTTCTCCTCCTGCCTTCAATCTTTCCCAACATCAGGGTCATTTCCAATGAGTCAGTTCTTCGCATCAGCTAGCAAAAGTATTGGAGCTTCAGCTTCAGCATCAGTCTTTCCAATGAATATTGAGGACTGATTTCCTTTAGGATTGATAGTTTGATCACCTTGCATTCAAGGGACTCTCAAGAGTCTTCTCCAACACCACAGTTGAAAAGCATTAATGCTTCGGGGCTAAGCTTTCTTTATAGTCCAACTCTCACATCCATACATGACTACTGGAAAAACCATAGCTTTGACTAAATGGACCTTTGCTGGCAAAGTAATACCTCTGCTTTTTAATATGCTATCTAGGTTGGTCATAGCTTTTCTTGCAAGAAGCTAGCTTCTTTTAATTTCATTGCTGTAGTCATCATCTGCAGTGATTTTGGAGCCCCAAAAATAAAATCTGTGACTATTTCCACTGTTTTTCCATTTATTTGCCATGGAGTAATGGGACTGGATCCCATGATCTTAGTTTTCTGAATGTTGAGCTTTAAGCCAACTTTTTCACTCTCCTCTTTTACTTTCATCAAGAGGCTTTTTAGTTGCTCTTCACTTTCTGCCATAAGGGTGGTGTCATCTGCATATCTGAGGTTATTGATATTTCTCCTGGCAATCTTGATTCTAGCTTGTGCTTCATCTAGCCCAGCAATTCTCATGAGGTACTCTGCATATAAGTTAAATAGGCAGAGTGACAATATAAAGCCTGATGTACTCCTTTCCCAATTTGGAGACAGTCTGTTGTTCCATGTCCAGTACCTGTTCCTTCCTGTTCTGTATTTCTAAGATTTCTCAGAAGGCAGGTCAGGTGGTATGGTATTCCCATCTCTTTAAGAATTTTCCACAGTTTGTTGTGGTCCATACAATCAAAGGCTTTGGCATAGTCAATAAAACAGAGATAGATGTTTTTCTGGAACTCTCTTGCTTATTTGATGAGCTAATGGATGTTGGTAATTTGATCTCTAGTTCTCCTGACTTTTCTAAATCCAACTTGAGCATTTGGAAGATCACAGTTCAAGTACTATTGAAGCCTGGCTTAGAGAATTTTGAGCATTACTTTACTAGTGTGTGAGATGAGTACAATTGTGCAGTAGTTTGAGCATTCTTTGGCATTGCCTTTCTTTGGGATTGGAATGAAAACTGACCTTTTGCAGTCCTGTGGCCACTGCTGAGTTTTCCAAATTTGCTGACATGTTGAGTGTAGCACTTTCACAGCATCATCTTTTAAGATTTGAAATAGCTCAACTGGAATTCCATCACGTCAACTAGCTTTGCTCATAGTGATGCTTCCTAAAGGCCACTTGACTTCATATGCTAGATTGTCTTGTCCTAGATGTGATCACACCATCGTGGTTATCTGGGTGATGAAGGTCCTTTTTATATAGTTTTGTGTATTCTTGCCACATCCTCTTAATATCTTCTGCTTCTATTAATTCCATATTGTTTTTTGTTTTATTGTGCTTGTCTTTGCATAAAATGTTCTTGTTATTTCTAATTTTCTTTAAGTGATCTCTAATCTTTCCCATTCTATTGTTTTCCTCTATTTCTTTACATTGATCCCTGAGGAAGACTTTCTTATCTCTCCTTGCTATTTTTTGAACTCTGTTTTCAAATGTGTGTATCTTTCTTCTTCTCCTTTGCCTTTAGCTTCTCTTCTTTTCACAGCTATTTGGAAGGCCTCCTCAGACAGGCATTTTGCCTTTTGGCATTTCTTTTTATTGGGGAGGGTTTGATCTCTGCTTCCTGTACAATATCATGAACCTCTGTCCATAGTTCTTCAGGCACTCTGAATCTGTTTGTCACTTCACCTGAATAATCCTAAAGGATTTGATTTAGGTCATACCTAAATGGTCTAGCGGTTTTCCTTGCTTTCTTCAATTTAAGTCTGAATTTTGCAGTAAGAAGTTCATGATGAACAAAGGGATATCAAATGCAGAGGTCCTAAAGCACGAGTGGTGTAACCAATGAGAAACTAAGGATTATAAGATTGTAGAGAGAAAGAAGGGGAGAGATGATTGAGGTATACTCCAGGACACAGTAGTTTGGGCTGTAGGGGCTAGGGAAGGAAGGATACTGCAAAGCCTACTGATGATGAGAAAGATTTTGAGCTTTATTGTTAATTCAATGAATAGTATTTGAAAATGTTGGTCAGAATGACTGTGATCTGATTTATATGAAAAGTGCTACTTTGCTTTCTGCCAGTAAAGACATCTGAGAGCCTGTAATAGTCTGGGGACTGTTCAGGGGTCCAGGAATGCAATCCAGCCAAGGTTGTGATGACAATCATGGCTTCTATTTGAGCAGTGCAGTCTTTGACAAAGACTCCACCTGGTACAGAGGTATCAGGGGTTAGAATGTTGGCCACAAGGGCCTTGATTTTCCACTCCATTCACACTTCAATTACCTCCCAGAGCTTCCCTTTAACCAAATATAGTTATGAGCCAGAAAGCAAGGGTTTTGGAAGGATGAAACCCATGGGAATAAGCTTCGAAGGGCATCAGATGGAGCAGAGAAGATGGATTGTGGATCTGGAGATGTAAGTAGAGATTATCTGGTACAATGACTACTAACTATATGCTTCATGAGAATAGAACCATGATATCATTATAAACCATTATATTCTCAGCTCCAAAGACTATGTAT
Organism: Aepyceros melampus; assembly: GCA_006408695.1. Lineage (NCBI taxonomy): Eukaryota > Metazoa > Chordata > Mammalia > Artiodactyla > Bovidae > Aepyceros > Aepyceros melampus. The sequence continues at coordinate 199,431 of SJXQ01005968.1, read as the reverse complement.
TACGATAAATAAGTTATGCCAGATAACTCAAATTTCTGTGTTTGACACTGTATTCTTCCTATCCTTCTACCCAAACCCCTATTCTTTAAGAAGCAGTGACAGACTTTCTTTGGCTCCAAAATCACTGCAGATTGTGGCTGCAGCCATGAAATTAAAAGATGCTGCTAATTGGAAGGAAAGCTATGACAAACTAGACAGCATATTAAAAAGCAGAGACCTTACTTTGCTGAAAAAGGTTTATCTTGTCAAAACTATGTTTTTTTTTTTTTTTCCAGTAGTCATGTATGGAAGTTAGAGCTGGACCATAAAGAAGGTGGAGTGCCACAGAATTGATGCTTTTGAACTGTAGTGTTGGAGAAGACTCTTGAGAGTCCTTTGAACTCCAAGGTCATCAATCCAGTCAATCCTAAAGGAAATCAGTCCTGAATATTCATTGGAAGGACTGATGCTGAAGCTGAAACTTCAATACCATTGCCTCCTCATGTGAAGCGCTGACTCACTGGAAAAGACCCAGATCCTGGAAAAGTCTGACAGTAGGAGGTGAACAGCATGACAGAGGATGAGATACTTAGATGGCATCATTGACCTAATGGACATGAGTTTGAACAAGTTCCAGGAGATGGTGAAGGACACGGAAATCTGGCATTCTACAGTCATGGGGTTGCAAAGAGTCAGACACAAATGAGCAACTAAACAATAACAAATAAATATCACTTCTATTTGAAGCTTACCTCACTTTTGTCTCCTTTTTTCCTTCTCCACATCACCCAAGACCTCTCTATGTGGAAAGAGAGTAGAATTTTGTTCCATTTTTAAATATACCTCACACCTCCATTTTATTATGTACCCCCCAGCATGCTACAGGATATTTCTTTAAAGGAAATTTAGTTTGAAGTCTGTTTCTGAACCCTTTAAGAAGTGAAAAAACTCAATTTTAATATTTGAATTTTCTGTATCTAATACAGTTAACTGAGTATGGTAGCAGAAACTTAATAAATATCCAGTGAATTATGTGTATATTATTGAAATGAACAAATGAAAGAGTGAGTCTTTATAAAATGGTATTTAAAAATCTCAGGACCTTGTATATCCATATCCTACTTCTGATTCAGTTTATAACATTCTTTGCTTTTCTCTTAGACATTTTAACAATCTAGCAAATTCTCAAAAGAATTCAACTAGATTCTTCACCTGCAGAACATTTTTAAATTAAAATTTTCCTGCTTATTTGATGTTCTTGTCTCTTTGCCCTGGTCCATCCCATGTGACTATAAGGCTGCTTTTAGGGAATGTGATATGATTGATTGTATTTATTATACATAGCAAGTATCTTCCCACATACATATGCTACTACCTGAGGAAAAGCCAAGTGACTAAAATAGGCACAAATTTGTTATGCTAAAAAATCACCATATATAATGGATAAAATTGGAAGTGAAATTATCTATGAAGACAAGGCAATAAAGATTTTTGACAAGTAATAAATATTAATAAGTAAAATAAAAGAAGCATTTAAATTGTAAAATCATTTTGTTCATATTCTAGAATAATGCCACCAAGAGAATTACATGTCACAAAGGTTATTAGTATTATCTATTCTCAGATACCAATAAAATAATTTAGAGAAAACAACCTTTATAATCAACAAAGTCAAATGTTTAGTAAGCCACTGGAATTTTCATTATCCAAATATTTGAGTATGTCAATACTTGAGGTTTTTTACAGCTCAAAGTATTTAGGATGGAAACAAAATAAGTGGCTACCACTAAAAGTAACTGTAACAATTATATAAAGTTTAACATGTAAGAGTCCTGCTAAAATGAAACACCTTTATTATACACCGTTGAAAAATCTTATTTTCAAGTTTTATACTATAGTCATTGAAAAATTTAGAACGATGATTTCACTGGAAAACTTTAAATAGAATGTCTATAGTATAAATTAAGGAGTCATATCATATCATTGGACCCCAAGACAGATTTGGTTCTGACCAGACACAGTCACACACCAACTCTGAAACTTGAATTTTATTTTCTTCACTCACTCTCAAAGGAACCAAATTAAAAAGGAAAAGCTCATAGTTCCTACCTAGTCTATGGGGTCTAAAGAGTTGGTATTTAGATTAAACATGGTATATTTGATTTCTACTGATTGACAACTGACTAATATTAAACACAAAATAAATGTATTTCAAGATAACTAATTTCTTCAGAAGTTGAATTACATTTTGTTAGATTAATATTTTCTCTATTCTTTTTAGACATCTTTCTAAGTCTGATGTTTACATTATTTTTGGTTTCCCCTTTCCATTTTCAAATATAAGCCAAACAGTAATAACTTTGTTCATTTGAGTAAACAATCTAGGCTTATATTTAAATAAACAAGGAAGAACAAATCTGACTCCATATTGAATCTGTTTCTTTTACTTTAACCTTTCCATTCTGTTGGTTTCATTACAAGTTAAGATCACTGCCTATAGCCTGAAATATAAAGGATAGCACATTCTCAAGGCTCTGATATTTAAGGCTCTGAAAGCAAAACACTTTTCTGTTCATTCAGAGATAAAAAGTTGTAGAATAGTTGCATTGGTAATCTGGAATCAAATACTTTCTTGGTGACTGTGGTTAAACAGCAAAATGTCCAGTGAAATAAAGGGATGGACAATGATTTTGAAGATAATATGTTTATTTTCTGGAGCATTAATCCAAAGACTGAAGAAGAAATGTATACAAAATTATGCATGTTGGAAAGATTGATGCAAAAACTTGATTACCTCTAGATTATAGGAATGTGGTCCTGAGCTTCTTAAAAAAATCTCCCTGAAATACAGGAGATCCTGGTTCAATTCCTGGGTCAGGAAGATCCCCTGGAGAAGGGATAGGCTACCCAGTCCAGTATTCTTGGGCTCTCTGGTGATTCAGATGGTAAAGAATATGCCTGCAATATGGGAGACTTTGGTTCAACCCCTGGGTTGAGAAGATCCCCCGGAAAAGGGAAAGGCTATCCACTCCAGTATTCTCGCCTGGAGAATTCCATCAACAGAAGAACCTGGCAGGCTACAGTCTATGGGGTCCAAAGAGTTGGACACAAATGAACGGCTTTCATTTTTACTTTTTTTCACTATATATATAACAAGTGCAAACAGGATATATATTCTTTCATCCAAACTAAGCCGGGATAAAGGCAATATCTTCAACCACTTTTTCTCACAGGGAGCAAAGAGAACACACCTCAGTTCAGTCACTCAGTCGTGTCTGATTCTTTGCAACCCCATGGAATTCAGCACACCATGCTTCCCTGTCCATCACCACATCCCTGAACTTACTCAAACTAATTTTCATAAAGTCGGTGATGCCATCCAACCATCTCATCCTCTGTCATCCTCTTCTTCTCCTGCCTTCAGTATTTCCCAGCATCAGGGTCTTTTCCAATGAGTCAGTTCTATGTATCAGGTGGCCCAATTACTGGAGTTTCAGCTTCATCATCAGTCCTACCAATGAATATTCAGAACTGATTTCCTTTAGGATGGACTAGTTGGATCTCCCTGCAGTCCAGGAGGTCTCAAGAGTCTTCTCCAACACCACAGTTCAAAAGCAACAATTCTTCGGTGCTCAGCTTTCTTGATAGTCCAACTCTCATATTCATACATGACTACTGAAAAACCCATAGCTTTACCTAGAGGGACTTTTGTTGGCAAAGTAATGTCTCTGTTTTTTAATATGCTGTCTAGGTTGGTCATATATTTTCTTCTAAGAAGCAAGCATCTTTTAATTTCATGGCTGTAGTCACCATCTGCAGTGATTTTGGAGCCAAAAGTGGTAACATGGGAGATCTGAAAAATCGCAAGGCAGCAGGTGATATAAATTGTAATTATATGTGTACAGGCCACCAGGAGGCTGATTAGAGTAATCTTTATGCCATGCCTATGCTCAGAAACTAACTGCATGTGTGTAGTAAGTACAGCAATAGTACATAAGTCAAATATCTACATAGTAAGTTAAGTATTGCTGTTATTATCAAAGGTCCCCATAGTCAAAGCTATGGTTTTTCCAGTAGTCATGTAGATGACTACTACATGTACAGTTGGATGATTAACAAGGCTTAGGGCTGAAGAATGGATGCTTTTGAACTGTGGTGCTGGAGAAGACTCTTTAGAGTCCATTGGACTGCAAGGAGATCAAACTAGTTAATCCTAAGGAAATCAGTCCTGAATAGTCATTGGTAAGACTGATGCTGAAGTGGAAGGGCCAATACTCTGGCCACCTGACACAAAGATCTGATTCACTGGAAAGGATTCTGATGCTGGAAAAGCTTGGAGGGCAAGAAAAGAAGGGGACAACAGGATGAGATGGTTGGATGACATCACCAACTCAATGGACATGAGTTTGAGTAAGCTCTGGGAGATGGTGAAGGACAGGAAAGCCTAGTTTATTGCAGTCTATCGGGTCACAAAGAGTGGGAAACGACTGAGCAACTACACAACAATGACATTATTGTATACATCACACATCTTTACAATTGTTATAAGTTGCATAATAATACCAACCTCATTTGTAAGGCCTCAGTATATAATTATCTTTCCCACATTATATAACACTTGGGTGTTGAATCACCTTAATCCTGGGTGAGTATATAGAACCTATGCCTAAAGAACATACTTCATCCCTTCTAGTGAACATAATATTGCTCATACAGAAGGAGAAAATAAATTGTCTTCACTACCTGGGAAAATTATCTAAATAATCACCTATATATAGCTTGAATTCATGAGTCAAAAGGAAATAGATGAAGTCCTGAGACTTTGTTAAGTTCCTTAATCTTAAAGTTAGAGAATCTAACTAGACTTTGCTGCTGCTGCTGCTAAGTCACTTCAGTCGTGTCCGACTCTGTGCGACCCCATAGGTGGCAGCCCACCAGGCTCCCCTGTCCCTGGGATTCTTCAGGCAAGAACACTGGAGTGGGTTTCCATTTCCTTCTCCAATGCATGAAAGTGAAAAGTGAAAGTGAAGTCACCCAGTCGTGTCCGACTCTAAGCTACCCCATGGGCTACAGCCCACCAGGCTCCTCCATCCACGGGATTTTCCAGGCAAGAGTACTGGAGTGGATTGCTACCTTTCTTTAAAAACTCAGAACATGTATAAATCATTGAAAGCTTAAGTATTTACACTTGATCTCTACTCAGTGGAGGTATAAAAGTGAAAATTATAACACCAGTTTTGGGTTTGGTTGAATATAAGTAAACTGTATTTTTAAAATTTATGTATAGAATCATTAAATAAACTAAAATTTTTTTTCATATTTTATTATCTTTTTAATTAATTTTTATTTTTTAGTTTGTTTTGCTTTACAATACTATATTCATTTTGCTATACATTGACATGAATCAGCCACGAGTGTATATGAACTTCCAATCCCGACCCCCACCTCCCCCCTCCCACCCCACACCTTCCCTCTGGATTATCCCCGTGCATCAGTCCCAAGCATCCTGCATCCTGCATCAAACCTGGACTGGCGATTCGTTTCACTTATGATATCATACATGTTACACTGCCACTCTGCCAACCCATCCCACCCTCTCCCTCTCCCACAGAGTCCAAAAGGCCGTTCTATACATCTGTGTCTCTTTTGCTGTCTTGCGTACAGGTTTATCATTACCATCATTCTAAATTCCATATATATGTGTAAGTATACTATATTGGTGTTTTTCTTTCTGGCTTACTTCACTCTGTATAATCGGCTCCAGCGTCATCCACCTCATTAGAACTGTTTCAAATGTATTCTTTTTAATAGCTGAGTAATACTCCATTGTATATATGTACCACAGCTTTCTTATCCATTCATCTGCTGATGGACATCTAGGTTGCTTCCATGTCCTGGTTATTATAAACAGTGCCGCAATGAACATTGGGGTACACGTGTCTCTTTCAATTCTGGTTTCCCTGATGTGGATGCCCAGCAGTGGGATCTCTGGATCATAAGGCAGTTCTATTTGCAATTTTTAAAGGAATCTCCACACTGTTCTCCATAGCGGCTGTACTAATTTGCATTCCCACTAAAATTTTAGTAGGGTTATATAGTATGGATACAAATACTCCTGATTTCTCATTCTTGAAAAATATACATAGGAAAAATTGAGCATGCTGAGAACTACTGTTTAAGGTAAAGGATCTTGCCCTTTAACTCTGTCTTTAATAATCATCAACTGCCATTATAGAAAACAATAATGTGTGTATTTTGACAAGTCTTTTGTACTACTATGTTGCAGCATGTATAACTGAATTTCTTTTTCATTTTTAAAAATCACTTCAGCATTTTCTTATATGCAGTCTTTCCCTCATAAAGTTCATATGCTGCTGCTGTGTCCGACTTGTGTGACCCCATAGATGGCAGACCACGAGGCTTCCCCATCCCTGGGATTCTCCAGGCAAGAACACTGGAGTGGGTTGCCATTTCCTTCTCCAATGCATGAAAGAGAGAGGTGAAAATGTAGCAGCTCAGTCATGTCCAACTCTTAGCAACCCCATGGACTGCAGCCTACCAGGCTCCTCCGTCCATGGGATTTTCCAGGCAAGAGTATTGGAGTGGGTTGCCATTGCCTTCTCTGAAAGTTCATATATTCTAATCATAAAATTAATAGATTTAAGTTAAATGGCACAAATGACTAGCAGTGGAAGGCATTAAAACTGTACATTGAGTATGTTTTTTTCTTCTAATTTTTCCCACATGAAAAGAGGCTATTTCTCCACCTCTTCACTCTTCATTACTACCAACTGACTTATCCTATCTAGTAAAATATGAGCAGAATTGATATGTATCCCTTCCTGGCTGAAAGTGTAATAGGCAGTGGCTCTGCTGGCACATTGCTTCCCAGCTCATGGGAGCACTGTAGAGATTAAAATATCTTTATTCTGCTTACTTGAGTGATTTTGGTAATCAAAGACACTTTGTCCCCTTAACTCCTCTTGCACCAACATTAAGTAGATGTTTAGTATGCTAGAGAACTAAATTGTATTGGTTAACTTCATGGAGTTTCATAGTGATTTGCTAGCACAGTGTATCATAATTCATCTTGTCTAAAACAGACATTGGCACCTAGAAGTCAGGTGTTCCCATAACAACAATTGGCTAAGAAACTCTTGAAGAATGGTGACCAATATAATGCACTGGCTTTATATTTGGTAAAACTGTCACTAGCAATACCTAGAAAAGCAAGTAATGTACTTAATAAACTTGGTAGACCTACAGAATGAGACTAGAAAGGAATTATTAGTTGATGTTTGTTTCTGTGCTTGGCAAGATATTACTAGCAAGAGATATGTGCTCAAAATAATTGGGTCATTTGAAACTAGGAAGAATAAAACTAGCAAGGAGGCACACAATTCAAGAGTTTTGGACAAGAAAAGGAAAATAATTATTCCAAAATTCAGTAAAATATAAAGGTGAATATTTTTGGATAATCATCTTCATAAGCAATTATTAAACTAAGAGTATTATTTCCACACACATTAAAATTTCTTTATTAATAATGGTGACATATTCAATACTTGTATTTGAAAAACATGGTGCATAGAAAAAAAGTGATATTTCCATGGAAGTGTGAAAGACCCAAGTTACCTAAAATTAAGTCACAAGATATAAAGACATAATACCTAAAAAGACATAAAATGCCTAGAAAGTAACATCAGCAAACACCTGCGGGCATAGGTATAGGCTTTGAGGACAAATTGGAATCAAAAGCAAAAGAGAAAAGGAAAGATATAAGCATCTGAATGCAGAGTTCCAAAGAATAACAGAAGAGATAAGAAAGCCTTCTTGAGCAATCAATGCAAAGAAATAGAGGAAAACAACAGAATGGGAAAGACTAGAGATCTCTTCGAGAAAATTAGAGATACCAAGGGAATATTTCATGCAAAGATGGGCTTGATAAAGGACATAAATGGTCTGGACCTAACAGAAGCAGAAGATATTAAGAAGAGGTGGCAAGAATACACAAAAGAATTGTACAAAAAGATCTTCATGACCTGGATAATCACGACAGTGTGATCACTCATCTAGAGCCAGACATCCTGGAATGTGAAGTCAAGTGGGCCTTAGAAAGCATCACTACGAACAAAGCTAGTGGAGGTGATGGAATTCCGGTTGAGCTGTTTCAAATCCTGAAAGATGATGCCGTGAAAGTGCTGCACTCAATATGTCAGAAAATTTGGAAGAGTCAGCAGTGGCCACAGGACTGGAAAAGGTCAGTTTTCATTCCAATCCCAAAGAAATACAATGCCAAAGAAGGATCAGAAATGAAGAGAAGGGCCAGATGGGAGCTTGGTAAGATGGACTAAAGCCCAGACTCCGGTTTTCTTCACTTCTCATGCTCACTCTTCTTTAATTAACGGTGATATTGTCAATGCTAACCCTTTCCTTCCTTCAGGAGAAGTCGTTGCTGTGAGTTGTCTCCTCAGTGATGGAAACACACTCACTCACTCTTGGGAATCAACAGAACATCCTAGCAAATTGAAACCACAACGTTCACCTAATGAGTGGAATTCTTCTCGGTGAAAATCCAGCTACTTCATTAACTAGGATCGAACCATACACTCAGCTTCATTAGGTTCATGTCTATTCAACTGAAATATCCAGCCCCAAAGACACTGAAATGCAAGTTATATGGGCAGAACAATTCTGAGGATTCATGGAAACATATACCTTCTCTGCTCAGAAATAGATATTAAAATAGGTAACAGGATATCATAGGGAAAAAAAGATTACTGCTAACAAGAACAAGGGGAAAAAATGGCAAAAGGAAATTAGAGAATTTGAAAATTTTACCTGAATTCACCCAAGTCTCACCACTGAAGAAGAACAGGCTGTTGACAACTTTCTAGAGAGTTTACACAGCAAATCCCCTGCTGGACAATCCACCGCCCCAGGCCTAGGCATTCACATCAAAAACAAAACAGACTCTCAGCAGGCATAACTACCTTTGAAACTGATTTAGGACATAATTTAAATGCTTTCTGAAATTACAGGGTTTTTTTTAAACTTTCTAGAGAGTTTACACAGCAAATCCCCTGCTGGACAATCCACCGCCCCAGGCCTAGGCATTCACATCAAAAACAAAACAGACTCTCAGCATGCATAACTACCTTTGAAACTGATTTAGGACATAATTTAAATGCTTTCTGAAATTACAGGGTTTTTTTTAATGCATTCATCCTGTCTCTACTTCCTTACTTCTCAATTCTTTTTTCTCTATTGTAGGAAAAAAAAAGAAGGTTAGCAAAATTTGAAGACGAAGGTTAAAAGGTGAACTGTATTGCAGAGATAAATAAGTTCACATTCCCCTGGCCATGACTCCCTGGGCTGTACAATTTGAAGAGAGAATAAAATGAGTCTCATCTTTCGCAGATGAGTCTTCAATTGCGCTCTGAATAAACCCAATCATGACACCATCATCTTCTCCATTCAGTCTTCAATTAGATGCTCAGGGTTTAAATGATCACCTTTCTAAAGATGCATACTCTCTCCCTGAAAGGAATACTATTTCCTGTCTATGTTTTGTTGTTACCTTCTTCAGGGGAGCTCATTTCTGTGTCCTACAGACGTGGTTCTGCTTGCCTGATCATTATCATCGTTAAGCATTTATGAAGCACTTTCGACTTTATTTACTAGAGCTCATGATATCCCTATAAGTTAGGCTGGTATAATGGTTTTCTTATAAATGAGAAAATAGAGGTTAAGTAACTTAGCCAAGGTCACGCAGATAATTTATATAAAAGACTCCAGGTCCCTGACTCACTGTTCACTGCATGAGGGAAATCTTAAATGGTATAAAAGTTGTCTGTTTCAAAACGTAACACCTCAGCTGATACTAAACATAAGTAACAAGAAAGATGGTGTTTTGTTTTGTTTTTTTCTCTAACCTGTTGGTTGATGGCATTATTGTGGTGGATCTCTGATGCTAGTGCCAGTATCTTTGTATTTCTTTTGGGCTTTCCTTCCTGGTGCAAAGATTACAGCTCCAGCTCCAGGCAGTATGTCTGCATTTAAGGCAGTAGGAAGAGGAGAACGTATTTTTACCAGCCCCATCTATCCACAACAGGAAAGCAACAGCTTTCTCAGAAAATCCCCAGTGCAATTTCACTTATAAGACTTTGTCAGGGGAAAGTTGATATAAACATTTAGTGTTCTATTGTCTTTCACTGTTGTTTAATCTCTAAGTCACGTCTGATTCTTTGTGACCCCATGGACTGCAGCATGCCAGGCCTCCCTGTCCATCATCAATTCCCAGAGTTTGACCAAACTCATGTCCATCGAGTTGGTGATGCCATGCAATCATCTCATCCTCTGTCGTCCTCTTCTTCTCCCGCCTTCAATCTTTCCCAGCATCAGGGTCTTTTCCAGTGAGTCAGTTCTTCACATCAGGGGGCCAAAGTGTTGGAGTTTCAGCATCAGTCCTTCTAATGAATATTCAGGACTGATTTCCTTTAGAATGGACTAGTTTGATCACCTTGCTGTCCAAGGGACTCTCAAGAGCATTCTCCAACACCACAGTTGAAAGTATCAGTTCTTTGGTGCTCAGCCTTCTTTATGATCCAACTCTCACACCTGTACATGACTAGTGAAAAAAAACCATAGCTTTGACTATATGGACTTTTGTTGGCAAAGTGATGTCTCTGCTTTTTAATATGCTGTCTAGGTTTGTCATAGCTTTTCTTCCAAGGAGCAATTGTCTTTTCATTTTGTCTTTCACAAAAGACAATAAAAACGAAGCACAATTTTGCCAGCCAAATAACAGGATCTGCTACAGTTTGCATAATTTTCTGTTGAAAATTCATTGGTTAAGCATCATTTGGTTCCATTACATGCTAGGATTTGTTAACAGACAAGTGGGGAGCAGTCTCTGTTTAAAAAAATTAAAAACTGGCATAAAAACAGTAAGCCGAGAAAAGTTTAACCATGGACTTAATTCAGTAAATGGACACTTTAGCAAAAAAATGGTTACTTTACAAAATAAGCAAAAGTTGATTTGGTGGCTTCAGTCTGTGGTCCGGTTTACTGTGTTCTAAGGAAATGGTCTGAAAATTGTTGTGATGGGCAGCATCTTCTGGCAGAATCCATGCCTCTCTGTTTGTGCAACAATCCCCAATGGACCTGTCTCCTTCATTCTGCTGTTTATCTAAATCCTATCGCTTAAAGCATTGTTCAGTCACTTGTTTGGCACCTTATGGAACTTAGCCTTACTGGGACATTCACCACCTACTATACGGAGTATTTACTGTCTATGGAGAGTCAGAATGTAAGTTTTCTCTTATGTTTGTCTCACATGCCCAAGGAGTATGGCCTCTCTTCCGTGCTGCATCTATAGAGAAAAATATATAGAACAACACCAGCATTATTGAGCCTTCAGTATGAATCAGTTAAATAATTTACATATATTATATTACTTAATTCTTACAACAATCCCACAGGGCCAATACTAACATTATCCCCATTTCACAGATGAGATCATTGAGTTTAGAGAGGTTAAGAATGTTACTCAAAGACACACAGGTAGTAAGTGATGCAGCTGAGATGCAAATCCAGAAAAGCACTCTTCGTCTTCCTGGTTTTGTTTCATTCCCTCAGCTTTACTGAGATATTATTGACATATAAAATGTGTAAGTTTAAAGTGTATGATGTAATAATTGGATACGCATTTGTACTGCAAAATGATCACGACAATAAGGTTAGATAACACCTCCATCACCTCATATAATTACTGTGTGTGTGTGTGCATGCATGCAAGCGGTGATAACATTTAAGATCTACTTTCCATCACAGCAGGATCCTCTATGACCCACCTCCTAGAATACTGGAAATAAAAGCAAAAATAAACAAATGGGATCTAATTAAAATTAAAAGCTTCTGCACAACAAAGGAAACTATAAGCAAGGTGAAAAGACAGCCTTCTGAATGGGAGAAAATAATAACAAATGAAACAACAGACAAACAACTAATCTCAAAAATATACAAGCAGCTTATGCAGCTCAACTCCAGAAAAATAAATGACCCAATCAAAAAATGGGCCAAAGAACTAAATAGACACTTCTCCAAAGAAGACATACGAATGGCTAACAAACACATGAAAAGATGCTCAACATCACTCATTATCAGAGAAATGCAAATCAAAACCACAATGAGGTACCATTTCACAGAGCTACCACTGACTTTCCAGTAGAAGGCAAGGCAGAAGGCAATGTCTGTTGAATTTTACTATATTGTTCAAATGATAAGAATATTAATTGCTTATGCTAGCTGAGTGTGTGTCATGGACCAGATGTTCGGCTAAGCACCTTACCAATATAATTGGATTTAATGTTCACAGAACATTGAAGTAGGTATAAACAATATTTCTATTTTAAAAGTTGAGAAAATTCAGGCCCAGAAAAGTTAAGAAATATGCCCAAGGTCATGGAGATGGTTATTGGAAGAATTTTTAGAGTAGTCTTTCTGAAAAAAAAAAAAAAAAACACATTGTAGAAACAACTATTAAAAAAAAATACTCTAACTCAAATTAGAAGTAAATAATCTCCACTTGGAGTTTTGCTCACTTTCAGCTGCAGATAGGATGTCATTCCATCTCTTTGTTTTTCTGCCTTTTGCACTCACCCACATACATCTGTGTCTGCAGGGAAAGCATTTCACTGCCTTAATTCCTTAAGTAGAAAACATTGTAATAGTCTATTCTCATTCCTTTCTTTCTTTCAGGCTTATTGTTATAAAGGGACATCCAGATTGTGATACCAATCTCCTAAATTAATGCTCCAGCCAAAATCTAGAGTCAGCTCTTGACCGTATTTTATATCCCATCCTCAGAGGGCAAGGAGCTTGGGTTCCATCAGCAAGCAGCTGGTGAGTTTCAGCATCCCCTAGAATTCCTGTATTAAGTCATTCATTGTAAACAATGCCTCTGGACACAGACTGGAGATAACTGAGTCGTTTTTTAAGTCTTAGCATCTTGCCAGTTTGTGCTTTTATAAAAAGACGGCTGGAGTCCTAATGTCCATTAGGAGCTAGGTGAGTGTAAAGTCGCTCAGTCGTGTCCGACTCTTTGCGACCCCATGGACCCACCAGGCTCCTTTGTCCATGGAATTTTTCAGGCAAGAGTACTGGGTGGGTTGCCATTTCCTTCTCCAAGAGATCCTCCCAACTCAGGGATCGAACCCGGGTCTCCCGCATTGTGGGCAGATGCTTTAGTGTCTGGGCCACCATAATGGCCCACAGACGTTCTTGTCTTGGCTTAAAACTGCTTGAGTTAGAAGCCACTAGATTTGTCTTTGCTCTTCTATAATTTAAACTAAACAAAATTGACATTATATCATTTTTGCCATGTAATATGTGGATTCTCTTCCAAGCAGAAAATAGGAACAAATTTTAACTTTAAAAGAATTTTAACAAATCTTGCCAAATGAAACACTCTTGAAGTGGAGAGTTCTCCAAGATTCTGGTGAATACTAACCTAATTATTATGGCCATTTAGACTACATCTAAGATTGTATTAAATGGTGAGTGTATTTCCTAATGGATGACTAACAAGTAGCGACCCCTGGTTCCTGTGTTATTTCAAACGTTCACACGAGGTTCCAGGTCTGAGAGGAAGAAGTCAAAGCCGAAGACGTGTGTCCTGAGAGCTGAGCAGTGGTCCCCAGGCTGCTTTTGTCTTGCATCTTTGAGAAAGTGACTGGAACCATTTTGGTCCTTCCACTTGGGACTGAATTGTTCTTACATTGACCTTGAGTAGACTGCTTAGCTGCTGGGAATTTCAGCTCCTTGTCTGTAAATGGAGGTCATAATGTCTGCTTGCATGTCAGTTAAGCGGTAAACACACAGAGCCTTGGATTATCCCACAGGGCATCATTTCCTTGAATGCTGCCCAGGCAATGAAGACCCAACACGGGTACAAAGCGAGCCTACAGCCTCTTCCTCCATCACCCCTCCAGCCCCATTCCAGGTACTCAAATGGAAATCACAGGAGCCATCCCTGACTCTCCCTTCTCCCTCAGTTTCCACATTTCACTGGACCTGTAAATGCTGTCAAAACAGTCTTCTTGACATATCTAGGCTCATACCAAAATGGAGTAGGTTTTTATATGATGCCAAGGGCTTCCAAGGAAAAGTGTAACCTCTACTTCTTTTTTGTTCCATGCTGCCCAGGCAATGAAGACCCAACACAGGTACAAAGCGAGCCTACAGCCTCTTCCTCCATCACCCCTCCAGCCCCATTCCAGGTACTCAAATGGAAATCACAGGAGCCATCCCTGACTCTCCCTTCTCCCTCAGTTTCCACATTTCACTGGACCTGTAAATGCTGTCAAAACAGTCTTCTTGACATATCTAGGCTCATACCAAAATGGAGTAGGTTTTTATATGATGCCAAGGGCTTCCAAGGAAAAGTGTAACCTCTACTTCTTTTTTGTTCCCTTTTTCTCATCCTCTAAAAACTCAGGAATCTCTACAGTCCATCTGCCACTTCCGTTGATATCCCAGTACAAAATTTCACTGATCGAGTTATTGCTGTAAAATAGCCCTTGACAGTGCAAGAAACTATAAAGCAACTTCCAAGTTCATTTAAAGCCATAAAAAATGAGCCATCCACAGAGCACAGACAAGGTCTCACTCCATCCAGCGCACTGATATAAAGTGGCGGGGGTAACAGGAATATTTTGAAAAGATTATCAATGTATTTTCCCTCCTTGGTAATTGTTTTTAGGTTCAATTCATTTGTTGACACCTTAATCCCTAGAATCTCAGAATGTGAACTTATCTGGAGAGTGGGTCTTTACAGAGGTAATCAAGTTAGAATGAGGTCATTTGGTTGGGCCTCAATCCAACAGGACAGGCATCTCAATAAGAAGAGGAAATTGGGACACAGACACATACAGACAGGGTGATATGAAGTTACAAGGAGAAAACGGCCATCTGTAAGCCAAGGAGAGAGGCCTGGGGTAGGTTCTCCCTCTCATCCCTCAAAGGGCATCAGCCCAGCCAACATCTCGATTTCAGACTTCTGCCTCTAGAATTGTGTGACCACATATTTCTATCGTTTAAGCCTCTTAGCCTGTGGTACTTCACTCCAGCAGCCCTAGCAACTACACAGACATCCAGGTTCCTTCCTGACAGCCCTTTCCCCATGCCTCGTGTCAGGCTGAAAACAGGGAGAGGACCCCACGAGAATCTTAGGAATGAGCTGAGTTGATATAGAGAGACAGGGAGAAAGAGAAAGAGAGAAGAGAAGAGAAAACAAGAAAGGAGAAAAGAAACAGGACGGTCTTACATTCTACCATCCCTAACTTCCAACTGAACCTGAGTGGAAGGAGCACAGTGAAGCGCTTTAAAAGTGCTGCTCCCCACATCTCTGGAAACTTGCAAGTCCCCGAGAGAAGTCCTGAGTGGCTCATGAGGCCAGCACACTACAGTCCCAATGGCACAGGAGTAGAAGTGGAAATGAGTAGGGCTGCTGTCTAGGTGGATGGATGGGGCTAGCACTCCTGATTCTGTACAGTCTAGCATCCGGAACCCCCCACGTCCTCGCATGGGCCATATGTGAGTGTGGGGCAAAGTCATGGAGCAGGAGAGGCCTGGGTCAGGGCAGAAAGTAGAGGACAGGAGACTCGTAACCAGTGGGGATTGCCCCTAACTTGAGCAGCAACTGCCAGCACAAAACACACACCCATGAGATAATGACTTAGGGGTGAGATGCAGGTAACTTAAATTAAAAAAATTTTTTTAATTAAATTAAAAATTAAAAAAAAAATCACCTTAGAATGTGTGACACCATTCATTCATTCATTCCAGGTAGTGCTACAGGCAGCAAGGAGATGTCACAAGGGGTGAAAAGATGCCTAAAGGAGCAGACCTGGAAGGCTGGCCAAGCCCCAAGGTCACTGCTGTTCATGGGTCCCAGACTGAAGGTTCCTGCTGCAGAGAGTGGCATTTTCCTTCATCCTCCACCGGGCAGATCCACCGTCCCCCCACCACCTCTCAGGCAGAGCTCTGTTCAGAGTGCACAATCCCTCAACCACGTCTTCCATAATAGGCTGGAGAAAGAAGTCTCATGTCCTGGGGTGGGGTGGAGGGCAGGAGGGTGGGATAAATCTTACATGGGATAACTCTGTTTTCAGAATCGATGAAGCTTACGGTTTACAGCGCTGTCTGAGCTCTCTGTGCAGCAAGCCTGCATCTCCTAATCTATATTCAGCTAGTGATTTTGAGTATTATGTAGCTTGAAAACTTGAAGTGAATTTTCTGGGTGGTTAATAAGCTATCTGTACGAGTATTAATGAACAGTGACCTTGCACTGAAACAAATGCTCCCTAAGTGTTTGTCTCTTCGTTACTCCTCTAATATCAGAGTGTTTTGCCTCCTTAGTTTCCTAGCTGATTCTTTTAGCCAGTGTTTCTACCTTACAAACTGAGGCAGGCTAAGTGGGTATACCTACATATCCTTCAGAAGCCATCCCTGAAGGGTGGGAACAGACTTCTGAGTGGTTCTCTTTAACTGTCATCACTGCCCAACACTTGTGAGGTCTGGAAAAATATTTCTGTAGATGTGGAGATTTTTCAATAGATGGATCTGAATGCTTTGTTGAGCAGTCAGTATGTGCCATGGAGTAGCCTCAAGGCCAACATCATGGTGTAACACCTGCCCTTAAATGTTATTTATAGTACCATTTTTCTAGATTTCATATGTATGCATTAATACACACCGTGTGTAAAACAGTAGTTAGCTAGTGGATGCTGCCATATAACACGCAGAGCCCAGCCTGGTGCTCTGTGAAGACCTAGAGGGGTGGGATGCAGGTTGAGTGGGAGGGAGGCTCAAGAGGAAGGGGACATGTGTATACTTACTATACTTACGGCTGATTCACATTGTTGTACAGCAGAAACGAACATAACGTTGTAAAGCAATTATCCTCCAGTTAGATTTCTTTTTTTTTTTCCCAGAAAGTTACTTTATTTTTTTCCATTAATTTAATTTTTTAAATTTAAATTATTGTTGATTTACAATGTGTGTTAGTTTCAAGTGTACAGCAAAGTGATTGAGTTATACACACACACACAAACGCACGTAGAACTTCTTTTTCAGACTCTTGCCCATTATGGGTTGTTACAAGACATTGAATATAGTTCCCATGTTATACAGTAGGTTCTAGTTGCCTACTTATTCTATGTGTAGCAGTGTATATACGGTAATCCCAAGCTCCTATATTTTCCTCCACTCCTTTTCTCTCTGATAACTGTAAGTCTGCTTTCTATGTCTATGAGTCTATGTCTGTTTGTAAATAAGTTCATTTGTGTCATTTACTTTAGCTTTCACATATAAATGATGCCATATGATATTTGTCTTCCCTTTTCTGACTTATTTCACTTAATATAATAGTCTCTAGGTCTATCCATGTTGCTGCAAATGGCATTATTTCATTCTTTCTTATGACCAAGTAACATTCCATGACACACACACATATATATATATACCTATATACCCATCCTCTTTATCCATTTAACTGTCAATGAACACTTAGGTTGTGTCCATGTCTTGGCTACTATAAATAGTGCTGCTATGAATGCTGAGGTTCAGATATCTTTTGGTTTTTTTTTTTTTTTTTTTGTTTTTAAATTAATTTTTATTTTTTCTTTAAAAGTTATTTACAGAAAAATTTTGAATATGCTATGCTTATAAGAGATTGACATTTAATAAAAAAATTTTAGATGACACAGTGCAAATCTAGAACATGAACACAAGCATTCATTCAAACACTATAGTAACCAACTTTTATGAAGTGTCCTATTCTTTGATTTGATTGGGCTGCATTCATTTTACAGCTGAGCTCCATAGCCATTCCGGTCCTTACCTAGTAGTATTAACTCCATCTTACAGATGAGGCTGTAAGAAATAGTCTAAAAGTCATGCTGCAGCTCAAATGTGGGGAAACTACTATCCTACCCAGTACTATCTAACCAGCATCATAAAGAACATGCTTCTCCCTTATACATTTCCAGCTTTGGAAATACTGCACAAGAGATTCTGTAATAGAGTATAATACAGACTTTAAGCCAGATAATTATGAGAATTATCTGAGAAGATTTGTAAAAACATACATACCTGAGCTTAACTCCTTAGAGAGATCCTTACTTGATAGACCTGGGCTGGGCTGAAAATCTGTATTTTTATAAAGTCATCCACCCAGTTCTACTGGTCATTCAAGTTCAGAAGTCATTGCTTAAAGAGCTATAGAAACAGAGTCTCCACAGACCAATGAGTAGAAATGCTAGAAAATATCCTCATTATTTAGGATCTTTTAAACACTTAATTGTAGAAGGAAATGACAACGCACTCCAGCATTCTTGTCTGGAGAATCCCATGGACCGAGGAGCCTGATGGGCTACAGTCCATGGGGTCACAAAAGAGTCAGACATGACTGAGTGACTAACACACAAACACTTAATTGAAAACAAATACACACACACAAGTCTAGAATCCTAAAATATCTTGATTAATCAAAGTATTTAAAATAGAAAATAAGTCCCCCTAGACAATATGGTAACCAGAATATTACTGAGAATAATAGCTCTTCAGCTATGAAAGTAGTTGACCTATTTTTTTTTTTGTTATAAAAATTAAAAGGTATAGGCTCATCGCATGGAACTTTTCCTAAATGGGTTTTCCCTGAGAGTCTCCTGCTGGATTTGGGTGTCTGAGACTGAAATTAACTTTAAGACCGTCTATAAGGGCAAAATTCTGCCTTGAGATATATTCACACAGGTACCCATGCTAATGTGTCAGCCGACAAGGAGAGCAAGGTGCCTTTTACATCTTTTTACTTCCTTCCCAGTGTCTCCAGTCTTGCCCTGACTATAACAAGTGCTTAAAAAATACCTCTGCATTTAGAACTTCACCCTCTCTTGCTTCCCTTGGAATTCATCCTCCCACAACTTCTCCCGTCAAGGACTAGAGCTACTGTCCATGAAGATGGATGATTGGATATCCAAGATTAAGACAACATGATCCTTTCTCGGTCTCAGTTTATCAACTATGTCCAGTTCCCACCCACACTCTTGCCCTTACTTCCCAAGCATGAGTTCAAATCATGTTAGGAGTGGGAGGCAGCCTCCAGGAGCTTAATTATGTAGGTAGAAAAGATATCAAAAGTCCCGCGGTGTTGTCTGTCATGTACAAGAAGTAAGAAAGTGAAATGAATTTGTTGTCATAGGCACTGCCACAAGAAACAGATTTCTCTTTGCCTGTCTTGAGAAGACAAGAGAAAAACAAAAAGCTATAAAGGTATTTTGAGTCTTTGACTGAACTGAACTTGAAAGCTATTGTTTCTCCACTCAAACATCTCATTAACAAAAGTACCAGAAACCTCACATGCCAACTTTGAAGACTGTTATACAATCACCAGTCATCATTGTTTTAACTTTGCCTGGGCTTGTCAAACTCAGAAACTCTCTCACTTACTCACTTGCTATTTTCTCTCTGCTTCGTTTGTAATGTCTTGGTTAGGAGAGATGATTGGCTGTGTAAAAGGAAACTCCCAAGTGTCAGAAGGCGAGGAGAAGGAAAGCTATCACGCACATCCGCATTATTTTCTTGCAGTATAACTTGTCACAGTAAAGTCCCTCTCTTCCTTTTATAGGAAGCCTCTGTCCCTCTCTCCCCTCTGCTTATTTACTTGACTTTCAATGGATGCCCCTTCCCCTCTTCCCATTGCATCGGTGATGCCATCCAATCATCTCATCCCCCTGCCACCCTCTTCTCCTTCCTTCAGTCTGTAGGACAAGGACATGAACTTGGGCAAACGCCGGGAGATGGTGGGGGACAGGGAAGCCTGGTGAGCTGCAGTCCATGGGGTCATGAACACGACTTGGCAACTGAATAGCAACAATGTCTCTTCCCAGTGAGACTGCAGAGGTCAAGGAGAGAGAACACGGTGCCTCAGCTCTAACAGAAAGTGAATTTCAGGGACTTCCCTGGTGGCTCAGTGGTTAAGACTCCACATGTCAACACAAGGGACATGAGTTTGATCCCTAGTCCAGGACGATCCCCCATGCTGCAGAGTAGCTACCCTCGTGTGCCACAACTACTGAGCTCTCTACACCATGAGCCACACCACCCTAGAGCCTGTGCTCTGCAAAAGAGAAGCCACCAGCGTGAGAAGCCTGGGCACCACAAGGAAGAGTGGTCCCTGCTTGCCACATGAGAGAAAGCCCACGTGCAGCAATAAAGACCCAGCACAGTCAAAAATAGGATAAGTAAATAATTTTTTGTAAAAGAAAGGAATTTCTGAGACTAGACAGCATGGAAGATAGGTAAGGAGTTATTGAGTAGCTGCCTCAATGTCAGTCACTGGATCCATTCAGGAAGGGCTGGTAAAGGTCCAGGCAGCATCACCTAATGTGAAGCCAGGGGCTGAAGTAACTTTCTTGATAATGCAGTTGCCCTCTGGAGGTTAAAAAAAAAACTTTTTATATTAGAGAAAAATATTACATTTGAGTTATATGGATTATTATCCCGATTGTCTACAGTACAAGGCAAGACTCTATATTGACAGCATTCCCTCTGGGTGACTCTATGCTGACTGCCCTTGCTCAGATATGCTGCACAGCTACATAAAAATGGACCAATGCCCTTACCTGGCATTACGTGTCAGGGTGGGAAGAAGTCACCCGATTCAACAGGTAGAATTCACTGCAAAAGGAAAGATCTAGAACTATCATCGTGGGCCCTAAGAATAGTCTAGGACTCACACCAGAGTTTGTTATTCAACAAAGGTTTGCTGAGAGCCTAATGTGGCTAGAAAGTGTGCTGGGTCCCTAACCGCAGCAGCTAGGAATGTGGACTAAACACCATCCTCATCTTCCTGGGCACACAGTCTAGCAGTGGAGAAAAGTAAGATGACCTCATAAATGACAACGATCCAGTGTGATGTGTGTTGTCATGGAGAGGCTTCCCAGGTAGTGCTAGTGGTAAAGGATAAGAGATGCAGGTTTAATCTCTGAGTCAGGAAGACCCCCCTGGAAGAGGGCACAGCAACCCACTCCAGTATTCTTGCCTGGAGAGTCCCATGGACAGAGGAGCCTGGCGGGCTGCAGTCCATGGGGTCACAGTCAGACATGACTGAAGCGACTTAGCACGCACACACACACACGTGTTGTCACGGGGAGTGGAGAGGGTTCCAGGTACAAACGGCAGGGAGTTAACCAAGGCCTGAGGTGGGCGAGTGTCCCAGCAGAAACCCACGCCGGGACCTGACCTAAGAGTTTGCTGGGCGCAAAGGAAAGAGCTGTGAAGGCTCAGAGGTCAGAGGGCTGGGTGAATCCAGGGCCCAGAGAAACCTAGCGTGGCTGGACCAGGAGCGTGAAGGAAGGGGACGCCGAGAAGCTGGGGAGGTCGGCGGGCGGCTGGTGCACGTCTCCACGGGAGGCGCCGTCCTGCAGCCGGCCAGTCCTCTCCCGACCCCGGTGACACGCTTCCCCATTTCCCGTCCCGAGTCCCAGCCTCCCGTTCACTCTCAGAGAAGGCTGAGGTCACGCGGCTCCAGCGCGGCCCCAAACCCTTCGGCGTGTTCGTTCGGCCCGGCTTCCTCGTCTCCAAAGCCGGGGAGGAAGAGCCGGTCGACACGCGCAGCGAGCCGTGCCTGCGTGTCTGCAGCTCACACCCTATGCTCGCAGCTGAGAGGGCGCCGACAGGGGAGAGCGGGTCAGCCTCGGCTCTCTGCCCCCAGGCACCGGCGGCTCAGCAGGAAGCACAGAAGGAAGGGGTGTCCAGGGGCAGCTGCGCCCTGGATCCCAGCTGCGGGGTCTCTTGGCCACACACACCCGTTTCACGCCTTCCCATCCCCTCTTCGCTCCAGTTCTGTAGCAGCAGTTGACCGCGGAGTGAGGAGACAGAGCAATAATGTATAAACAGCGCTATGTTTTCGGTCTGAAAACTAAGAAAAACAAGAGTGAGGCCTGGGACAGAGCACTGTTAACCTCCTCTCGAGCGGAGGGCCGGGAGAGAGTGGACTCGGTGGTCCCTCCCGCCCATCACAGAAGTGGGGGAGTTCAGGGACCGAAAACAGGGAAACAAGCCAGGTGACTCGCTTGGCACTTGCAGCAATTGTGACATAATAAGGGAAATTACTTGACTGGTCTGATCTCTTTGCTGTCCAAGGGACTCTCCAGAGTCAAGAGTCTTCTCCAGCACCACGGTTTGAAAGCATCAACTATTCACTTAAACTAATCCATCCTAAAGGAAATAACCCAGAATATTCATTGGAAGGACTGAAGCTGAAGCTACTTTGGCCGCCTGATGTGAAGAGTCAACTGACTGGAAAAGACCCTGATGCTGGGAAAGATTGAAGACAGGAGGAGAAGGGGACGACAGGGCATGAGATGGTTGGATGGCATCACCGACTCAATGGAAATGAGTTTGAGCAAGCTCCGGGAGACAGTGAAGGACAGGGAAGCCTGGCGTGCTGTAGTCCTTGGGGTCGCAAGAGTGAGACATGAGTTAGCAACTGAACAACAGCCACAACAAAGAGAAATGACATAGACAAGTCATAGACCTGAAGCAAGGAAATGAGATACACATCAAACTGAAGGGAAACATTGCTAGAAGGTGTACTGATTATGAATCTTTCATTACAACTGATGAGGCATTCACTCAGACTTACTCAAAATGATCAGAGCTATCACCTAGAGTCAGTGTGTCTCCATCTGCCCCTCTCCTCAGGTGGCTTTATTCTCAGATTCCAAATGGCAGCAAGGTGGCCATCAACAGGTCCAAGGCTAAAGCATCTTGGCTCCAGTTTCAATAGCAAAGAGTGCTTCTCTTTCCTCACTAGATGATGAGAACTGACAAAGTTACTCCAAGCCAGACGCTGATCAAAGGCCTCTCCTTATGTTAACTCACTGATTATACCACACTTTCTCATTATTCCAGACACAGAGGAGTGAGGTAACTTGCCCAGGCCATTCGTCTAGTTAGTGACAGAGGCTGCACGTGGATGCAGAAGTCAGGACCCAGAGTCTGGGCCCCTGATCACTGTGCTGGGCTGACTTCAGCCTGACATCTGTGGATGGAAGTGGAACCGGTGTTCTATTCCTGCACCAGCCTTGAGCTTGATGCCTGGCTAGGTAGACCTGAGTCACATCCCACACAGACTGGGAGCAGACTGAAGGGTTCTTGAACTGTGGGCTAACAGCGGATAGAGTGGGGCTAAGGGTTAAGTCACTTGCCAATTTTTAACTTAGATGGGAGTTTTCGAGGAGCCCATTAGTCTTTCAATTAAACCAGCTTCCCGAATCTATGGGAAGGTAGACATTCCACTGAACTTTCTCACAGTACTGTGTATTCTGAAGTGAAATAATTGCCCTGGTCACTCTCAATAACTTCTAGAACTAATCCCAAGAGGACAAGGAGTGTGTGGTGAAGCCTTATGTTGTGGTTTTAGCATGGGTAGGCACGTATGTTATCTTGATGTGTATTTTGGGTGTCTACTAGGCAAGAGATTCTCAGAATGGGGCAAGCCTTAGGCAACAGCCTAAGAGTCTGTAAAAGGTGCAGATGAGCTCTTCTTTTGGCTGAGGCATCCACTGCTAAGACGACTGCCAGAAATTTGGACTGTTGTGCTGAGGCTTGGATGCCAGCCTTTATCAGGGACATCCTGGTTAAGAAGCGGAAAACAGTAATACTCCACTGAATTCCATCATATAGATGGTGTGATTTCATCTGTCAAGTCCATAACATCCTATTGCTGCTGACTGCATCAATCCCACTGCTTTCCTGGTGGCTCAGAGGTGAAAGAGTCGATCTGCAATGCGGGAGACCTGGGTTTGATCCCTGGATCGAGAAGATCCCCTGGGATCTTCCTGAGAAGGAAATAGCAACTCACTCCTGTATTCTTGCCTGGAGAATCCCATGGATGGAGGAGCCTGGTGGGCTACAGTCCATGGGGTCGCAAAGAGTCAGACACAACTGAGCGACTTCACTTTCACTTTCACCATTAATCCCAAGGGGCCCTCAGGGAAATGGCTGTCTTCCTCCAGGACCCTGGTAAAGGGCAAGGGGTTGATGGCAGGGGAGGCCACCTCCTCTTACAAGTGGCATGTGCTAGAGGGCCCACATTTGGCTTCGTCTTCCAGGAAGGCAGCCTCGGTAGCAGTGCTAAGCTTGTAGGCTGCTGCTTTCAGACCCAAGGCACAATGAGCAACGGGTATATGAGCCCAGAGGGTCATGGGCTCAGGGTTTGATGGAGCTTCTATTTCCAAGACAGCCCAATGAGTCGAAAGTGAATTCCACCTGCTGGTGTACAGCACAGGGCCGAGGAAAGGCAGTTTCCAGCATGAGAGCCCATGGATAACTTATGGCCCACGATGACAGGCAGTCCAGAGACCCACCCCTCCGAAAGGAGGTTTCTAAAACCTCTGCAGTGAAGGACTTTCTGAGAACACTAACAGGAATTCCTGTTGATTTTAATTTGAACAGATTCTAGGGCCTTTGGTTGGATGCAAAAGGCCCACACATTCAAGGTGGACAGATTTGCATATAACAACATAAATGGGTTAAGTAACATGTTTGAAAGTGAACTCCGTGACCTTCCAAGGCCCCAAATGACTAAAAGATGTTGGGCTTTTGTTAACATTTGGGTGCTAAAAAGGTGAGTAGCTGTTTCTTGATTGTCTTAAGAATGGATCATCTCTTGATTTACTGAATTTTTAAAAATTTCACCGAGGTGACAGCATCTTACACTGTATGTATAAGGCAATTGCCCATCCCCTTTTTGTACATTATTTTGTGTGTATGAAATGGCACCCCACTCCAGTACTCTTGCCTGGAGAATCCCATGGAGAGAGGAGTCTGGTAGGCTACAGTCCATGGGGTCCCAAAGAGTCAGACATGACTGAGTGACTTCACTTTCACTTTCACATGCCCTTAATTAATGTGTCAAATGAGTGTCTTCAGAGGAGAATGTCATCAACATAATGTCAAATCCATGTTTCTAAGAATGGCAGATGCAACTAAGACCTTCCCATACTCAGAGAAAATCCTAATTCAAAAAGATACATACACTCCTATCTTCACTGGTATACTATTTACAATAGCCAGCACATGGAAGCAACCTAAATGTCCACTGACAGAGGAATGGATAAAGAAGATGTGGTACAGATACACAATGGAATATTACTCAGCCATAAAAAGGAACAAGATTGTATCATTTGCAGAGATGTGGATGGACCTAGAGACTGTCATATGGAGTGAAGTAAGTCAGAGGAAGAAAAACATATATATACATTAATGCATATATGTAGAACTAGAAAAACATTGGTGACCTTATCTGCAAAGTAGAAATAGAGACACAGATGTAGAGAACAAACATATGGATACCAAGGGGGGAAAGCAAGGAGAGTGGGTGGGATGATTTGGGAGATTGGGATTGACATGGCAACCCACTCCAGTACTCTTGCCTGGAAAATCCCATGGATGAAGGAGCCTGGTAGGCTGCAGTCCATGGGGTCGCTAGGAGTCGGGCACGACTGAGCAACTTCACTTTCACTTTTCACTTTCATGCATTGGAGAAAGAAATGGCAACACATTCCAGTGTTCTTGCCTGGAGAATCCCAGGGACAGCGGAGCCTGATGGGCTGCCGTCTATGGGGTCGCACAGAGTCGGACACAACTGAAGCGACTTAGCAGCAGCAGCAGCATGTATGAAATAGGGGCTTTCCAGGTGGCGCTAGTGGTAAAGAACCCACCTGCCAATGCAGGAGACGTAAGAGAGGCGGGTTCAATCCCTGGATCAGGAAGACCCCTGGAGGAGGCCATGGCACCTACTCCAGCATTCTTGCCTGGAGAGTCCCATGGACAGAGGAGCCTGGCGGGCTATGGGCCGCAGGATCACAGAGAGTCAGGCATGACTAAAGTGACTTAGCACTCACACGTGCATGCATGAATCAGACGACTGAATGCAAACGTACTGTAGAGCACAGGGAACTCGGGGCTCTGCGGTGACCTAAACGGGAAGGAAGTCCACAAAGGAGAAAATACATGTATATGTAAGTCTGATTCACTCCGCTGTACAGCAGAGACTGACACAGCAGTGTAAAGCAACTACATTAAGAAAGAAAACAAGAGGGCTTCCCTGCAAAGATGGCACAGTGAACGCAGCTGAAGGGCTCCGTGGGCAGCCTGGTAAAGGTGACCATATTCCTTCAGAGGTGAAAAAAACTACCACTCGGAGTCCGTTGACAAAGGCGCTGAACAGAACATATTAACAAAATCCATAAAGGCAAAGATTTTGCTATGATATTATAATCTATAATGCTTACCGCTGGCCGATGGGACAAGTCAGTAATCTGAATGATACTGAGTGCTGGGTATGGAAACCTAAGTGCATGGAACCGCGGCTTTAAGGTTACAGTGACGTGTGTATAAATACAAACCTATTTAAATGTTTATATGTAATTGCAATTAGATATGTTTATTGGAAAAGTGGGAAAAAATTAAAAACCGTTATAAAAACGTGTCAACTTCTCACCTTCCGGACGTGGCTCCTGTTGCCATCTTAGCCTGAGAAGACCCAGGCCAGACAGCTGTCCCCCGTCCCCCACCCCACGGCAGCCTGCTTCGAGGAGCTGGCAGGACTGGGAATAGCACATGGTCCTCCTCTCAGCCTCTTTCTCGGCCAGCATGAGGGCCCTCCTCCAGGGTGAGGGCGTTAAGGCCCTCCCTTAATGCCCAAACCATTAAGGCAATGGTTTCCTCAACTGTGGGCCTCCCTGGTGGCTCAGCTGGTAAAGAATCCACCTGCAATGCAGGAGACCTGGGTTCGGTCCCTGGGTTGGGAAGATCCCCTGGAGAAGGGAAAGGCTGCCCACTCCAGTATTCTGGCCTGGAGAATTCCACGGACTGTATAGTCCATGGGGCTGCAAACAGCTGGACACACTGAGCGACTTTCACTTTCACTTTCCTTAACTGTACAACTCTGGCCTTAAGTCCAGGTTTGAAGGAAGCTCTCTGCCATGCCATAAGGGTGTCACGGGTGTCTTTGTGTTTCTTTTTCTGTTGTATAACCCTGAGAATGAGGCCCTCTGCTGTGACAGAGGCAGCCGAGTGGCGCAGTGGAACATATCTGGGCCCACAACCCAGAAGCCAGCGGACGGCAACCATCTTCTGTCAAAGCCCTGCCTTTTCCTACAGTGCTTGCCTCTCTTTTTTTTCTCTCTCTCTCTGTACAAATTCCCACAGAGCATTTGAGCTCTCTGGCTGCACAGAGTCACAGTTTTCAGGTTCCAACTCAACCCAATCACTCACGGCACAGACCTTCTGGCCGCGTCAGGAGCCAGTCGGCCGGCAGAGAGCAGTTATCAAGCTGACAGAGGGCCTTGGCCACAGTTGGGCCATTCCGTTTCTGACATCAGTTGTTCTGATCATCTCCTCTTCACTCCATTGGCGAGGATGGACCCTTTGCCTTAAACAGAAGAGACGGCCAAGCACAGGACACCCAAGTGGACAGAGGAAGTGAGCAGCAGGTTCTTAGACACAGATGCTCAACCGCCCAGGGCAGGACAACACCTGCCATGCAGGGCCACAGGGGGTCGCGCTCAGGGATGAAATGAACAAGCAGGGGGAAGCGCGGGGGACAGACTTGCAGTACCGAGAGAGTGCAGTGGCCCTTCCCCTAAGTGACTGGCTGTTTGAACAATCTTACAGGCTGGCAGGACAGTGAAACCTGCTCCTGGAGGACTGGATGGACTGGTCTGACCGCTACAGGAACTGGCCAGATGGGGAGCTTGTACTGCTGGGTTGGGGGCATATCTGAAGAAGGAAATGGCACCCCACTCCAGTGTTCTTGCCTAGAGAATCCCAGGGACAGAGGAGCCTAGTGGGCTGGGTGGCACAGTGTCAGACACGACTGAAGCGAGTGAGCATGCGTGCATGCATTGGAGAAGGAAATGGCACCCCACTCCAGTGTTCTTGCCTGGAGAATCCCAGGGACGGGGGAGCCTGGTGGGCTGCCGTCTCTGGGGTCACACAGAGTCGGACACGCCTGCAGCGACTCAGCAGCAACGGCAGCAGCTGGGGGCATCTCCGGCAGCAGTGAGGGGACTCAGACATAGACCTCTGGGGCTCTGTGAAGCTTAGACATGGCAAGACAGCAGCGGCAACTTCATTGCAGGCCCAGACCCATCCCGAATACCAGCCCCCATGATCTCCTCCACGCCTCCCACCTGTGCAGCAGCCAGCGTCGCCCCCTCCTGTTCTGCTCTGCTACCTGCACATGCAGTCTCCCTGCCACTCTCGCCCCCAAGCCCCGCTCCACCACAGCCCACACTTTACCTGCCACTGACAGTAAATGATCGCCTTCCCTGCTCCAAACACAGCAATATTTCCCATCACACTTATAAAAGTAACATGACTTGACATTGCCTACAGGCCCTATAAGACGTAGGCTCTAATTCCCTTGCCTACTTCATTTGCTTCCTTCTCTCCCCGCTGCTTGCTTTGCTGTGGCCACAAGGGTCTTTATTTCTCTCCAATGTGTCAAGATTATTCTCATTTAAAGGCCCTCCCATTTGCTCTCTTAAAATCATCTTCCCCAAGATATCTGCAAAAGCTACGGCTTCTCATGATTCGGGTCTCAGGTTAAACGTCCCCAGGTGCCCCCTCACCATGCTTACCATGCTTCATCTTTCTTCATAGAACTTACCCATACTTAACTGCACTATTAGTGTATATTTGTTTTACTTATGCAGTATTTGTGGTTTTTACTAGAATATATGGGCTTCCCTGGTGGTTCAATGATAAAGTGTCTGCCTGAAATGTGGGAGATCTGGGTTCGATCCCTGGGTCAGGAAGATGCCTTGGAGAAGGAAATGGCAACATGCTCCAGTATACAAAGAGGGAGGGGCCACTTCTATCTAATTTTTACTACACCCTTAGCATCTAGAATTCAGTCTATATTGATATATAACCCTTGAGGAGGAAATGGCAACTGGCTCCAGTATTCCTGCCTGGAGAATCCCATGGACAGAGGAGCCTAGCAGGCTACAGTCCATGGGGTCACTAAGAGTCAGACACGATTGAGAACATCACTGAACTGGGATAGGAGCCCAGTGAATGATTGTTAGATGAAATAACAAGTGAATAAAGGAAAATGAAGAAAACAAATGAAATTGTACCATCCTTGGCAGACAGTAGATGAATGCTATCTACCTTCATCAGTAGTATTATTAGCTTTATACGCCGACCTTTCCCCGGTTAGGAGTGTGCACTGGGGTTACACTCTAATTGTACCTGTGATTATGCCGTATCACCCTCTGAGGAATGGCGTGCTTCTTAGTCTCAGGCCTCTCATCTTCCTTATTCTTATTTCTCCCCAGCAAGACCATAAGCAAACAATAGGTGCTTCTAGTTAAGAGTGCTTACCATGTGTCAGTCCCCAGTCTAAGGACCTTGCATTTGTTCACTCACCTAGTCCTCTCCACAGGCTTGTGAGATGGGCACTATTTATATTCTTATTTTAAAGATGAAGAAATCAAGACACAGAGAGGGTAAGGTAACTTTCCCAAGGTTGGCACAGTTACTAGATGAATCAGCCAGGGCTCTACTAGAGCACTGAAACTAGTAAACTCACACACACACACACACACACTTTCTAGTTTATATATAAACCTACTGGGCTACAGTCCATGGGGTCGCAAAGAGTTGGACACCACTGAGCGACTTCACTTTCACTTTCACTGGCTAATATAGAAACCTACCAGTGTGTATATGGGCTTCCCAGGTGGTGCTGGTGGTAAAGAACCTGTCTGCCAATGCAGGAGATATAAGAGATGCGGGTTCAATCCCTGGGTCAGGAAGATACCCTGGAAGAGGACATGGCAACCCCATCTAGTATCCTTACCTGGAGAATCCCAAGGACAGAGGAGCCTGGCGGGCTACAGTCCATGGGATCACAAAGAGTCAGACAGGACTGAAGTGACTTAGCTCGCACACACCAGTGAGTGTATATAAATACTACACACATATACATATGCGTGCATGTGTGTGCATGCTGAATCACCTCAGTTATATTCAATTTGACTCTGCAATCACATGGACTGTAGCCCGCCAGGCTCCTCTGTCTATGGAATTCTCCAGGCAAGAATACTGGAGTGCGTAGTCATTCCCTTCTCCAGGGGATCTTCTCAACCCAGGGATCAAACTCAGGTCTCCTGAATTGCAGGTGGATTCTTTACCATCTGGGGCACCAGGAAAGTCCCATATACATGTATGCTGCTGCTGCTGCTGCTGCTAAGTCGCTTCCGTCGTGTTCAACTCTGTGCGACCACATAGATGGCAGCCGCTGTCCCTGGGATTCTCCAGGCAAGAACACTGGAGTGGGTTGCCATTTCCTTCTCCAATGCATGAAAGTAAAAAGTGAAAGTGAAGCTCTCAGTTGTGTCCAACTCTTCGCAACCCCATGGACTGCAGCCTTCCAGGCTCCTTCATCCATGGGATTTTCCAGGCAAGAGTACTGGAGTGGGGTGCCATTGCCTTCTCTGATATACATGTATATATTTGTATATATACAGATATAGATATAATTATGGGAGAGAGAGCTCTAGGAACTGGCTTATGCAATTATGGAGTCTGGCTGAGAAGTCTGTAATCTGTAAGGCAGGCTGGCACCAGGCTGGGAGCCCTTGGGCAGGAGGTTATGGTGAAGTCCACAGGTGGAATTCCTTTTTCCTTAGGGAAACCACAGTTTTGCTCTTAAGACCTTCCATTGATTAGCTGAGGCCCACCCAGGTTATCAAGGATAATCTCCTTTAAGAAAGGTCGACTGTAAAATTATCCACATGTACAAAATACCTTTACTGCCACACCTTGTTTCATGTGTGATTGAATAACCTGGCCTAGCCCAGTGGACACAAAGAATGAACTATCCCAATAGACAAGATGGCCAGGATCTAAACTAAGCCTTCTGACTCCAAGCCTAAATTCTAAAGCATTGTGATCCACCACCTTGCCACCAATATTTGTGAAACGAATATAAATGGAAGAACGACTCTGCTCTGAAAGCATGACTGATGTTCTTCATGCAATCACCGCCTACCCTTCCTCTCACCTGTCCTCACCCTTGTTGAATACCTCAATTTGTAACTTGTTTCCAGGATCTTTTGAGCAGAGCTGTTTAAATATATTTGAAGAGATTTGATGTGCGAAGCTTACTCGTTTTCTAGCCAGAGGTCTCTTTAGATGTTAGGGATTTGTGGCAGAAAACCCCTAAATGGAATTTCAGCACATCTGAATTCAAATGTCCGAGTTGCCTGACAATAGCTTTGGCAGCCTAACAACTTGCAAGCTGACATGCTTTGCTTTCCTGGGGAGAGCGACTAAAAGCAATTTACACATTACAGAGGGTTGAGAGTGCCTTTTCTTTACCTGCTAAGGAGAGCACGGTAACCAGTCCGCTGCAGATATTTAGGAAGCCTTTTCTACATCCTCCCTGTGCTGTGCTGTGCTCAGTCGCTCAGTCGTGTCCGACTCTTTGCGACCCCATGGATTGCAGCTCGCCAGGCTCCTCTGTCCATGGGATTCTCCAGGCAAGAATACTGGAGTGGGTTGCCATGTCCTCCTCCAGGGGATCTTCCCCATCCAGGGATTGGGCACAGGTCTCCCATATTATAGGAGGATTCTTTACCATCTGAGCCACCAGGGAAGCCCAAGAATACTGGAGTGGGTAGTCTATCCCTTCTCCAGGGGATCTGCCCAACCCAGGGATCGAACTGGATTCTCCCACATTACAGGTGGATTCCTTACCAGCTGAGCTACCTGGGAAGCCCATATCCTTCCTAGTCTGACTCAAAAGTTGAATTTTGAGCATCAGTCTTCTTTTTTTCATTCCTTTTTTCTGCTTATTTCTCTTACCTCTGATTATAGACAG
This sequence comes from Aepyceros melampus, assembly GCA_006408695.1. Taxonomy (NCBI): domain Eukaryota; kingdom Metazoa; phylum Chordata; class Mammalia; order Artiodactyla; family Bovidae; genus Aepyceros; species Aepyceros melampus. The sequence continues at coordinate 167,483 of SJXQ01005968.1, read as the reverse complement.
TTATCTGTCTTCCTAAGACCTCCAATCCATGCCCCTGCCTACACACGGTCAGAAATTCAGGACACATGGTAACTACTGGTGAAATCTTTGAAAACATGAGCACTTCCCTTTGCTCATCTCTTTACCAGTCTTGCTTCCTCCCCTTTGGAACCAATCAACTGTTAGCAGGTTCTGTAGTGAGAGCTCTTGCATAGGAAATAAGGCATACTGGAGAATTAATATCTGAAAATGAACACACTGTGGAGTAACTGTTGGAGGCTGTTGCTAATTGTTTCCTATTTCCCTCAGATACTACAAAGTGCTGCTTAAAAATTTTTACTCCATTTCCTTTAACAACAAAAAGAGTATAATTGAATCCAGTGAATATATATTAAAGGTCTACCCCACAAAAAGCACTCTGGAGGAAAAGAAGTTGAATAGAGCACGTGCTAAGTCACCTCAGTCGTGTCTGACTCTTTGCAGCCCCAAGGACTGTAGCCTGCCTGGCTCCTCTGTCCATGGAATTTTCCAGGCAAGAATACTGGAGTGGGCTGCCTCCCCTGGCACAGGGCATATTCCTGATCCAGGGATCGAACCTGTGACTCTTACATCTCCTGCATTGGCAGGCAGGTTCTTTACCAGCTGAGCCAGCTGGGAAGCCTGAATAGAGCCCAGGCCTTTGAAAAGCTTCAACTGTAACAGAAGAAACAATTTCAAAAATGCGGGGCAGATGCTCATGGAGGAGCAAAGACCCTAGACATTCATGAAGGAAGCAGCATTTCAGAAGTCTTCTCTCAGACAGCCAATATTTATAGGCTGGCCTTGATCTGGGCACAAGGGATCCACAGAGTGGTTAATAGGAATAATATCCCTCTTTGTGTGTAGGGGAGCTTGACAATAAGCAAATGATTATAGATAAGAATGTCAGTGAAAAGAAAACTCACTAATAGGATACAGAGAGACTAGGTAGGAGGGATTATTTCTGCACAGTGACTCAGGACATCCTCTCTGAGGTGATGACATTTGAGCTTAGACTTGAATTTTAAGAAGCAAAGATGCGAGGCTAAGTAGATTCCAGGCAGATGGAACCACAAATGCCAAGTCCTGGAGGAGACGATGTTTCCGTTGTTAAGGAACAGAAGAAAGGCCTGTGAAGCAGGAACATAACAAACCAGAGAAGCAGGTAGGGAGGTTAGGAGGCACCTAAGACCAGCTAACCAGAGCCACTGGAAGCCACAAGGGAGGTTTCAGCACGAGATGGTAATAGCATGATCCGATTTATACTTTGCAAAGATCATGTTGGCTGCTAACTGGAAAATGTTTCCTGTGAGTCACTGATGGAAATAGGAAGAGTGGTTAAGGGTCCTCTGTGGTCATTCAGGGCAGGTGGTAACTTGGAGAGAGTCATCACTGGGGAGATGGTAGGAGTCCTCAGAAGGTGGGGAATGTATTTGGTAATAGAATTGACAGAGGTTGCTGGTGGATCGGTGGTGGAAAGAGGGAAAAGAAGCAATAAGACTGCCCCCTATGTATTATTGTCTCAGGCAACATGGCGGAGGTGATGCCATTCCCTGGGCTGGGAAGCCTCTAGGACATACTGATGATCACGGGTGCAGAGAAAGTCAAAAGGACATTCCAGACAGAGGAGGAGGGCAAATAAGGCCCAAATCAAGGTTGGAAGCAAAGGAAGCATCTCAGGACGCACTGAGATCACAGGTGCAGAGGGAGCCGGAAGCACATTCCAGACAAGGGGAGGAGCGCAGACAAGGCCCTAACCAAGGCTGGAAGCAAAAGCCTCAGGAAACGTTGGGCTGGAAGGCCGTGAACACATCAGAGAGCTGAGAGGCCCTGAGGCAGTAAAAGTCTATCTTCTATTGAGGCCTTAAAATAACTAGGGACAGGATTGCTGTGGGAGAGGGAGAAAGATGTATTAGATAAGGGAGGCAGGAATAATTCAAATATTAAGAAAAAAAATAAACACTGAAGGGACTTCCCTGGTGGCTCAGTGGTTAAGACTTTGCCTCCCAACGCAGGGAGTACCAGTTTGATTCCTGGTCGGGGAGTTAAGATCCCAAATGCCTCACAGACAAAAATATCAAAAACCTAAAACAGAAGCAATCTTGTAACACATTCAATCAAGACTTTTAAAAAATGGTACATATCAAAAGAAAAATCCCTAAAAAAATAACAAACCACTGGAAAAGGCTCATGCAGAGACTTAGCTGTTACTTTAGTAAATCCAGAAAACAAAAGGGCCAAGTGAGCAACTGGTAAACCACACAGATGAGCACAAAGGGCACCTGGAAACCCTCAGGAACTGCCACAGCCTTATCAGAGCCCTTGGAGGCCCCTTTTATGTTGCCATTTCCTCGGAAGTTGCTCTGCACAGCAGGAGGATGGGGGTCCACCTATTTAAGATTGACAGAGTAAAGGGTCCCTTCCTGACACTCATATTTGTGATCCAGAAGTTTTAGATGGCTATAAAAAATAAGTTATTTGAAATTCTCAATAACTTGACAAAATGCACCTAAAATATTTCAGTTTAAGGAGAACTTAGGGGTTTAACTAATTTCCTCCTCCACATATGACATTTTCTCCATCAAAACCAGAAAAGGATTTTCAAGGGGAGAAGAGCCCCCCTGCCACCTGCTTTTCTCCACGAGGCTGTGTCAAAATGACCTCTGGAGCCACTCAAACCACACATCTACCTCCCAGAATTGCTGACATGCTGGCTGACCCCAACACACACTTCTGGGGTGGGACTCTCCAGCCTGAGATGGATGCATCCATAAAGGAAGAAAGAAAGTTGAGAACCTCTGAGCTCCCCTTTCCGGGAGACATTTGCTTTTTGTCCATTTCAGTCACCTGTACGCAATTTTGTATCAGTTGGCAGAGTCTAAGGAAAAGAAAAAGGATCAGACAGCTTTCTGAAAGCAAATTATTGCTTTTCTGACAGATACCACTGTGCTGCTTACAAGTATTTTTCCTATTAAGTTTTAGCGAGTGCAAGGGCTATAGTAAATAACCTTTCATCTGCAGAAGCTTTTCAAGGAACAAATAAGGAGTAATGCAAAGTAATCCTGGGAGAAGTTTAAAGAGAGATTGTATCACCTGAATTTAAAGTAATAGAATGAGGGAAGGTAGGAAACTATATCCAATTGCTTTCTGGGGTATCTTTCATTCTGATATATAATTTATATGCAAATGTTTATGTTATTGTAATAATAATTAAGCCTACTTGTAATGGAAAAACATAGATGAGATTATATTTAAGGAAGAAAAAAAATCTAAGATTAAACAAAAATACCTTAAGACATTTGGAAAGGTTTTGATATCAATAGTTAATGCATAATTCAGGTTTCAGTTTCTAATTTTGCATGTTTTCTTTTTTCCTGGGCTAGATAAGAGACATAGATAATTTCTTGGGCATACGGTGGTAGGTTTGTTGTGGGGTGGTATTTACATTTTTTAAAGGCTCTGTAACCAGGCAGGATCCTATGGGGACAAATCCCTCCCCATATCCCCTGCTTTAGCTCCTCTCTGAAGTACCTGCTGCTGCTACTGCTAAGTCGCTTCAATAGTGTCCAACTCTGTGTGACCCCGTAGAGCCCACCAGGCTCTCCCGCCCCTGGGTTCTCCAGGCAAGAACAATGGAGTGGGTTGCCATCTCCTTCTCCAATGCATGAAAGTGAGAAGTGAAAGTGAAGTCACTCAGTCGTGTCTGACTCTTTGCGACCCCATGGACCGCATCCTACCAGGCTCCTCCATTCATAGGATTTTCCAGGCAAGAGTACTGGAGTGGGGTGCCATTGTCTGAAGAACCTGCTGCTGCTGCTGCTGCTAAGTCACGTCAGTCGTGTCCGACTCTGTGTGACCCCATAGACGGCAGCCCACCAGGCTCCAGTCCCTGAGTTTCTCCAGGCAAGCATACCGGAGTGGATTGCCATTTCCTTCTCCAGTGCAGGAAAGTGAAAAGTGAAAGTGAAGTCGCTCAGTCGTGTCCAACTCTTCACGCCCCTATGGACTGTAGCCTACCAGGCTCCTCCATCCATGAGATTTCCCAGGCAAGAGTACTGCAGTGGGTTGCCATTGCCTTCTCCAGTCTGAAGAACCTAGTGGTGCTCTAATCGATAAGTCATGTCCAACTCTTGCAACTCCATGGACTGTATCCTGCCAGCCTCCTCTGTTTATGGGATTTTCCAGGCAAGAACACTGGAGTGCATTGCCATTTCCTTCTCCAGGGGATCTTCCCGACCCAGGGATCAAACCGTGATAATAGTATCTGATGCATATTTTCTGAGGTGCTTTGCAGGTGCTAAAACCACCACCAAATAGAAGAAATTGACTACTTGCTGACCATAAGCAGGTAGTCCCCAGACCTCCTATTGCCTGAGGATGGATAATGTTAACCCCTGAGATGCTGTCCTGTTACCATCAACCAATCAGAGAATTGTGCACAAGCTAATCATACACCCCCAGATGCCCTTCCCTCACTTGGCTTTTAAAAACTGCGTTCCTGAAACCCATCAGGGAGTTTGTGTGTTTTGAGCACTAGCTTCCCTGGACTCTTGCTGGGTGCCCTGCTATAAGCACCGCACTCTCCTCCCCCACAACTTGGGGGAGGAGTGGATTGGCTTTACGGCTCACCAGCAAGTGACCCAGGTTTGGTTCCGGAACAGCTCAACTAGAGGTTTTCCAACAATAGCCATCACATTTCCAGAAGAAGTTAAGAAATCTCCCAATATCGCACATGAAAAACAAGCAAGAAGACCAGGAGAAGGTAGGAGTTTGCACTGGTTTGAAACAAACTGTGCATAGCTAATCAGGGAGAAAACCTTGGATTACCACCGAAGCATAACGGAAGAATATAAATGAACACAGGGCATGTGAGTGATTCTTGCTGGGGGGAGAAAAAGAAACTTGAATTATCAAGTCATTTTCTGAAAAATGAAAAATAGAAGACATTCAATTATTGGCATTCCATGTCCTTGATTAGGCAAATCTGTGTGTCAGTCAAGCAGCAGATACAATAGAATGATTTCGGTTCATTCTCTCTCAATCCACAAACATAATCATTTTCCCAGGGAAACTTGGCGGTGTCACGCCTCATTTCTCTGCAGACTTAAGAACAGTGTGCAGTCTGGAGGTGTTTCGGATCACCTTTCTCAAATGAATCCCAGAACATTTCCACTCCCCTTATGAACTGTTATCACTTACAATTAAAGCTAAACTGCACTTGTCAAAACAAGATAACAAATCACTCTTTCTGGTACAGGAGCCCTAGATTTCTTCTTAATCATCCTCTGTCACCTGCTCACAAAATTTACCAATTGAGTCTTCTGCAATGCAACCCCCCAATCCTTATTAGTGGATTAGTCATGGTTATTGCGATAATTATAACTTGAAAACTTTAACAAATAATTAGCACTTAACAGCTTTATATGGTGATGTTTAATGAAGCAGTGAAAATGTACCAGAAATAAAAATTTGAAAGTCTTACAATTTTTTTTGTCTTTCTGATTGGGGGACTCTTTGTGATGATCACATAAAAGCAATACAATAATTTAGAATTTGCCATGCTTGGGGAAAGAATATAGATTCACGTATACATCTGCAGACTGAATGACTTTGCTCTTTTCCAGTATGCCAGTCAGGAAAGGGTAGGCTCACAAATCTCATAGTTTACACTGCAAAGTTTATTTCTTGCTTCTGCCTGATGTAAGCCAACAGTGAAGGCTCTGCCCGATGCATCCAGTCAGGGACCCAAGGGAGCAGAGTCCCCACCTCACCAAAGCAGAAAGAAGGAAGCCACACATTTCACTTCTGTCCACATTCCATTGGCAAAAGCGAGTCACAGGTCAAAGCCTGCTGTTGGGAGGAGAGTGGAAAAGTGCAAGCCTGCCATGTGTTGTGGAACGTGGGAGACCAGAAATTTCAGGAGCACCCCATTCAAGTAGGCAGAAAGATGGCTAAGCAGCCACCGGAGGGCAGGTGCCTCTGAAGTTGCCTGTAGTCTAGTGTGGGTGATAGAAATGTACACTCTACAGTTACAACCCATAACCAACACACTTCCAAAAGAAGCAAGCCCAGGTTGCAGTATGATGCCGACGCAATAGTCCCTTATTCTGTACCTCACCTCTCCACAGAGGCTACCTATTTTCACTACTGGGGTGGCAGCTTTAGAAAAGTTCAGCATTCCCATACAGACAAAAGCTGCCCATCAGAGGGGAGGTTGCGGATGCATGTGTCTGTAGGACAAACTTCCTTCTCCGTTCTTGGGCCTGGGGGAATGCTCCGCGCTGCTAGGTAGACACCGGGGAGTTAATGCTTCACTTGCATTGCCAGCTGTGTTCCTTTTTGCTGGGGTTCCCTTGCTTGTCACTGCCTGAAATATAAACTTGATCAGCTTATGCTGTATAAGTAAAGGGTGAGTTATGGGAAGAGGGCCTGTCGAGAAGGTCCCATAAGCAGTTTTCTGCATACAGCTACAAAGATGCACTGCATAATTAAGAGTGTGTGTCATCACCTGTTATGAACTCAGTGTAATAAAAGTGTGTTGAAGTCAACCACTGGAATCCTCGGAGTACCTCCTTCAAAATGTGTGTCAATAAAGTTCTTCAAAACATCCTAATTCTAAGCAAAATTGTAAAGAAGCTTCATGTTTTATCTTTCTGCCCTAAATCCTCTTTCTCTATTCGTTCTGATGTTCTGGGTTCCTGCTCCAGAGGGGTAACTGATCCTTCCTAAGGCTCCACCCCTCTGGTCACAGAAGAAAGCTGCTCTGATACATCGGAACATTCCACGAAGTTTATTTTAAATGTCTACCCTGTCCTAAGCAGGGGGAACACAAAGGATTGCTCCTCTCAAGTTGGCCGCAGTCTAGCGAGGGTGATGGAAAGGTACCCTCGGCAGCTGTAACCCATAGCCATCAGTCTTCCAGTAGAAGGAAGTCTGGGTTGCAGTACGAAGCACATGGGGCGTCAGTTACCCAACTGTGCGGAAAGCTGCCTGGAGTCGGTGACAACCGGACTTAGTCTGGAAGGAAACACCAGTGGTCTCAGAACAAAAACGGCACGCGCGCATGTGCACCATCACAGAGATGAGAAAGGCGAAGGCCATCCGGTGTATGACCCCCTCCCGAGGGGAGTGAGTTCTCTCAAAGCCAGGCAGGGAGGGCAAGCCCAGGGCCTGGATTCTAGCCTGGGAGTCTGCGGTCCACACCCCGCAAACAGACCAGACGCCCAGGCCTGACTTCAGTCACCCGACATCCCAGTGGGTCACCTGTGCTCCTGGAGATGCCCCCGTCTTTCCATGCTGTACCCCCACAGATTAAGGTAAAGGGGAGCCCGCTCTTCAGAGTCATTAGAGTTCTTTGAATGAGCCGCATACAAGAGATAGAAAACAGAATAATGAAAAATTAATAGCATCCCTGAATACTGTCAAACACTGCTGATAGAACTTACATGTTTTACCTCTGAATCCTCATAGTTACTAGGTAGGTGGTGGCTCAGCGGTAGAGAATCCGCCTGCAATGCAGGAGAGGTGGGTTCGATCCCTGGGTCGGGAAGATCTGATCCCCTGGAGGAGGGCATGGCAACCCAGTCCACTATCCTTGCCTGGGGAATCCTAGGACAGAGCAGCCTGGCGGGCTACAGTCCACAGTGCGCAGAGTCGGCACGACGGAAGAGACTTGAGAAGCCTCCGCAGAGCTGGGGATGCCCTTCTGCGACTCACAGAGCGATGGCGCTAGTGAGAGGCTCATTATTCACAGCACCGAGTTCCGGGCCAGCCTTCCACTCCAAGGGCACGCAGCCTTTTCCCTGTTTTCAGCTGAGACCGGATGCATCACGAACTCCACGGACTCGAACTCGGACAAACTCCAGGAGATGGTGGGGACAGGGGAGCCTGGCGTGCTACAGTCCTTGGGGCCTCAAAGAGTCGGACACGGCTTAGCGACTGAACAAGTCCAGAATCATAGGCTTGTGTCTGTTAGTCACTCAGTCATGTCCCACTCTTTGTGATGCCGAGGACTGTAGTCTGCCAGGCTCCTCTGTCCATGGGATTCTCCAGGCAAGAATACTGGAGTGGATTGCCATTCCCTTCTCCAGGGGATCTTCCCGACACACGGATCAAACCCAGGTCTCCTGCACCGCAGGCAGACTCTACCATCTGAGCCACCAAGTGAGCCCCATCACATGCTTAGATGCTACTCACTGCCTGACTACAAGATCCCAGCTCCAGGCTTTCTGATGGCAACAGAGGTAGGAGGTGTGGACTTTAGAATAATTTTTTTCCCCTGCTTTTTAGGAATTGGCTACACACTTCTCACTATGTCCCTAGAGAGATATGCATTCTTTTCCCATTTCGGAAATGGAGCAGCTGATTTTGATGCACATTAAAGAACCCCTGAACTAGGGGAAGCAGGAGTTGCAAAGGTGAGGGGAATAGATGTTTAGGGTGACAGAATGTGCAAAGGCACTGGGGCAGGGAGCCACGTGATCCCACATTCAGGAAACCGGCAGAAGCGCTTGGGTGACTGGAGTCCAGAAAGGCGGGAGGGAGGGCTCAGCTCTCCTTCCCCAGGCGGCAGCGGGGCCTGGGCTGGGGCAGGCATCAGTCAGGGGAAGGTGTGGACTTCTTCTCATGAGCATCAGGCAGCCGCCACAGGTGTCTAAGCTGGAGGGGAGCAACACCAAGTCTGCGCTGTGCAGGGATGGCTCCGACCGCAGCGTGGAGAGTAGATAAGCAGAGGAAGGCTGGACTGGAGAGGCTAGTCGAGAGGCTGTTGGGTTGGAGAGGTGAGAGGCGACCTTGGCCGTGGAGAGCAGAGAGCGTTTGTAAGAGCTCCTCAAGAGGTGGAAACCTTGGCCCATCCTCCGCGAAGCAGCAAACTGTGAAGAGAGGGTCAGCTCGTGTTAGCCCTCCGCTTAGAGCTCTTCAGAGGCTTCCGCTGCCCTTGGAGTGATCCCAGAATCCTTTTCAGCAAGCTGGCTCTCTCAGATGCCCTGCCCTGCAGACCCAGGCCCTCTTTATTCTGGCCTCAGGCTTTCTCGCAGGCCCTTTCTCCTGCCTGAGTCACTTTGCCAGCGACTTCCACAGGGAGGATCCTCTCTGGTTTTTAAGCATGAGCTAAACCATCCCCCTCCTCGGAGCAGATACCCTAGGGAGAAGAGACGCACCACTGTCTCCCTCAGCACCTCATGGGCGCTCTCCCTGGCCTTAGGGTAGCCCACCTTTTTCTTTTTCATGTTACTGGGTTTTGTTGGTCTCCTCATGAGGAGTCTGAGACCTGTGAGGGTGAGAGCCCTGTCTATCTGCTTCTACAGTCCTGTGCCTGCCCTGGCAGGTGGTAACCCCTCGCCGAGTACTCGCCACATCAGCAAATCAGTCCATGCAGATAGCTCGGGGAGTGCCAAGGTTCAGGCAAGCACTGGGGCTGGGTGGTGGTGACCTTCTCCAAGTACCAAATTTGGTCAAAAGAAAAAAAATAATCACTTCTTTTAGATCAAGAAGCTACATGTCAGCTTTCTCTTTATTTCTCCTTTCTTCCTGATTTTTGTTGTTGTTGAGTTGCTACGTTGTGTCCGACTTTTTGTGACCTCATGGGCTGCAGCATACCAGGCTCCCCTGTCCCTCACTATCTCCTGGAGTTTGCTCAGATTCATGTCCATTGTGTCAGTGATGCCATCTAACCATCTCATCATCTGCTGCCCACTTCTCCTATTGGCTTCAATCTTTCCCAGCCTCAAGATCTTTTCCAATGGGCAGCTCTCCTAATCAGGTGGCCAACATTTTTTTCAGAAGGTAACAAGTTAGGGCCATTGGCCTAGACACTCCCAGACAAGGCAAAGGGTTTGTGAAATTTTCTTCTTCCAGCGTCGTTTGTTATATCCATATTTTGTTTCATTTTCTTAAAAGTTGTCAGGACAGTGAAAAGTAGACCTCATTTAATCAGGTGACCAAAACAGCAAAAGGTCAAATTCAGCTGCATTTGTATTATTGAGGAGATTTGCAGATTACTATAAAATAGACCCTCTTCGGTATATATGGTTTTAATTAGTATTACTTTCTTCAGTGTTCTGGTTGCAAACTTTCTAATTGTAACCTCACTTCCAATGAGTAATCGTTGTCATTCCTCATAGAAGCTAAAGATTAGAAAACTGTATAATCCCTATATTCTAACTTGGGAAATTGAAACAAAGAGAGATGACCTTTGCCAAGAAAGAAAGCGGTTTGATGGCTGAGTTGGCTTTAAATTTGAGGCATGGCCCAGACTTTCAGCACTCTGCTAATGCTATGCACCATTTTCCCTTCTGTTTGCTTCCATGAGTTTTTACCAAGCCACCAGCATCATATGAGATCAGTATCCGAGCTACAAAGGCTTTTCAAATTGCTAACTCCAGACATGGTTCAGGCTCTAAGTACCAGGACGCCACTGGGAACAGCTGCTTCTGAATTAGACATAAATCTAAGCAAGGCTCCAATATAGCAAACGGCGGGGAAAAGACCTTGTCTCATTAAAAAGCTAACAGGAGAGGGTATCTGATAGTAAAATCCTGGCAGAACATAAAATAGCTGTTTACTGCCAATGCAAGTCACACAACATTAAGGTTACCTATTTAAGCACAGAGCCTGGCTGCTCATCATATATAATTCTATCAAGGAATCTCCCTTGTGAATCTCAGTTGCCTTTGGAGTGAGTAGAAACGCTATTGCCAGGATAACCAGGGCCCAACCTTACAGGGACTTGTAGATAAAAATTAATCCCTCGAATTATGCCCAGAAGCAATCAGTGACTAATGGAGACCAGCAAGCAGAGCCATAACTAACCTCTTGGCACCTGAAACAGCCGAAGTTCTTGAATAATTTTCCAGGGTAGCTCTTTAGTGGAGCAGAGAGACTAAATCCCAGCTGAGTGCTAGAAACAGGAGCTAAGCAGGCAGGGTCTGTTTAATTTTCCTTTATCCTCTGTCCTGGCCCTCTTCCATGGCTGTGTTCAAGGGTCTTGAGTTTGTTACAGGGTGACCAGCTCACACCCCATAAAAAGGTAATTTTTTGAGTTTTACTTTTATGCAGCCAGAAGGTAACTTCAAGAAAAATCCTGGGGAAAAAATATCCCATGGGAATATTTTTAATCAAGCAGCACACATTTCCCATATAAATGTTGCATAGGAACTGTCAGGAAAATAACCCATTAAGTAAAATATTCCAGAGTTGAATCTAATAAAGCTGGTTAGGAAAATCCATCCTTATACTTTGGAACAGAACATATAATGAAAACTAGGAGAATGTTCAGCCTGGTGTTAAACTCTACAGAACAAATCCAGAGCCTTCGCAGAAAAGCAGAGTAAGAAACAGAAAAATAAAAGGGTGACCACATTCTAGCATAGTCACAATTCATAGATCTAACTTCAAATAAAAGAAAAAGAAAATCAATTCAGATGTCAGGATGGAACAATTATGCATGGCTAATTACTTTTTAAAAGATGGTGACGATGGGTTAGTTTTCCCTGATATTGATGAACGAAAACCTTTGGGGAAATCATTTGCAAAGGTTAGCAAAGATATGAATTATTCTCTGATACGTTGGACGGCAAAGAAGAGGAAAGAATAAGTAAAATACTAGTACAGTCTAGAGAAGGTCATCAAGACAAGGGAGCCGATCCTATAAATTACCATTTTCTAAAATCCAAACCTGTCATCAATGTCTCCCAATGAATTATTTTCTAGAAAGGATGATTTGTTATGAAATGTTCCGCAACTTACCAGACAAATGACTTTAAATAATTTTGTTCAGGAGTACATTGTGAAGGCAAGATTATATGCCGTTGTTCCACCTATAAATTAAGAACCCTTGCAGAACAATTACTGGATTACTATTTTAATGTGTGCTCTTGACTTTGGTCTTAGAAAAGTTGGTGATGTGTAGTGACACCTGCTCACAGAGTTCACCTGAAAAAAACAACAGAGAAAAAACAAAAAACCTGGGTGGTTTTCACAGTTTCTGAATATAGGTTAATTATAGATTATAGCCTGGAGCTGTGATCAAAGAGCATGCACGTTTGTAAGAAAGGAACAGACTGCGGAATGGTTGGTCCGTTTATTTGCATCATCAAAGATGCCTGTAAATAACCGGAGGAGATGCAGATCAAAGCAAACCCTTCCCCTGGGTCTGGTGAAGCCAGAACTATTTACCATACACTGGCTGTTCAGCAATCCTTACGTAAACTCTCTCCAAAATACACAGAGACGCAGGGTGGAAGGGATCCATACAAAGGGCTCTGCATATGTGTGAGTGTGTATGGAGGGGCTCGCATGCAAGGCCACGTGTTCCCCCTCCACTGAGGGGTCCCTCTGAGAACCTTGACACTGGCTGATAGATAGACACACCTTAAAAAGAAAACATGCATTTCCCTGCTGTTGTCAAAAGCATGGCAAACAAAATAAAGCCCATCAGCTGGGACTGTTTAGCTATCCAGTCTTGATACAGAAACTTGAAGCAATTACTGAGACAACAGGGTTAATTCCACTTGGACAGGAATTTATTTATTCTGACTTGCTAAAGTCACAGCTGAAAATCCTCATTTGAATAACATTTAAATGAATTCTTCGGGTGTTTTTTCGTGGTCTCCTGTCTGGGCTCTCTCTCCTCCAGGTTGACTGACCTGATCACTGCCCTTCCCACTCAACCCAGATACTCTTTGCAACATTCTGCATATGACGTTTTTAACAATGTGCCGCTCTCCACCTGCAGCATGAACCCTCCCTTCTACCGTGTGTATCTCTTACAGACCTGTCCATACCTCTACTCAGACGTACCGTAGCTTATTTTACCTCATTTATCAAGTGCAACCCAGGAAGCCTTCTCTGAACATAGCTCCACCGTGAGCTCTCTGTCCTCTGGCAGTTCACACTGTATCTTCTTACTGCCTCTTGTGATCATTTGTCTTCAATAATTGCTACAAATTGTCTAAAAGCAGAACAGAGCCGAACGTATCTTCATGTCCTTAAAAAGGATAGCATCCAATCTTCTTTATTATAGGTGTTTAAACAGAGACATTACTTTGCCGACTAAGGTCCGTCTAGTCAAGGCTATGGTTTTTCCTGTGGTCATGTATGGATGTGAGAGTTGGACTGTGAAGAAGGCTGAGCGCAGAAGAATTGATGCTTTTGAACTGTGGTGTTGGAGAAGACGCTTGAGAGTCCCTTGGACTGCAAGGAGATCCAACCAGTCCATTCTAAAGGAGACCAGTCCTGGGATTTCTTTGGAAGGACTGCTGCTAAAGCTGAAATTCCAGTACTTTGGCCACCTCTTGTGAAGAGCTGACTTATTGGAAAAGACCCTGATGCTGGGAGGGATTGGGGGCAGGAGGAGAAGGGGACGACAGAGGATGAGATGGCTGGATGGCATCACTGACTCAATGGACATGAGTTTGGGTGAACTCCGGGAGTTGGTGATGGACAGGGAGGCCTGGCGTGCTGCAATTCACGGGGTCGCAAAGAGTCGGACACGACTGAGCGACTGAACTGAACTGAAACAACATTTTGATTCATGGACTGAGTTTAAATGGTCCTAAATGTTTTTTCTAGATTTTATGCAGGTGAACTTGCCTATAAGCAGATGACATTCACAGAGCAAACTAGATGAATTTATGTTGATGGTAGCATCTATGCCAAAATTCTACATCATGCCTTCACTAGGTAAAAGAATTCATCTCCATTGCGTGAACCATGTGAAAAACAAAATGTAGGAAACAATTTTCAACATGATAGTTAAGAATTACCTTAACTCTCTCTTACCTATTAAAAACTACCCTTATTAGGGTAATTATTTTCAGTTTGGAAATTTCATGTCAAGAAAACAGGAAGTGCAGATGAACTTTCCGTTCGTTGTTCATTGTTACAAATTTTCAGTTATTGCTCTCTAGAAAAGCTGTTGAGAGAGAGGAGAAGTTGAAGACGGAAGCTGAACAAAGTATTTCAATGAAATAGAACTACAGAGAAACCATTCTTGCCTTTATTTTAAAAACACATCTGGAAATGAGAAGGAAAAAATGAAGAAACAAGAGAAAGATATATCAGGCTTTAAGATTCTCAAACATGACTATAGAGCATAAAGATACAAAAACTTCAGTTGCTAAATGTCAGCAAACATTTCTGGAAACAAATATTAGTCTCTTTCCTCCTTCAGTCTGTGACTGGACTGCCAGAGTGTTGCTTCATGAAAGGACATTTCAAGTCAACAAAGACAAAGAAAGCCTTCCTTTTACCATCCTAACAGAATCAAGGCATTTTCTTGTTGTCGTTCAGGCACTAAGTCGTGTCCAACTCTTTGCAGCCCCGTGGACTGCAGCACGCCAGGCTTCCCTGTCCTTCACTGTCTCCCAGAGTTTGCTCAAACTCCTGTTCATTGAGCCAGTGATGCCATCCAACCATCTCATCCTCTGTTGTCCCCTTCTCCTCCTGCCTTCACTTTTTCCCAGCATCAGGATCTTTTCCAGTGAGTCAGTGTTTCACATCAGGTGGCCAAAGTATTGGAGCTGCAGCTTCAGCATCAGTCCTTCCAATGAATATTCAGTGTTGATTTCCTTTAGGATTGACTGGTTGGATCTCCTTGCAATTTATGTTGATGGTAGCATCTATGCCAAAATTCTACATCATGCCTTCACTAGGTAAAAGAATTCATCTCCATTGCGTGAACCATGTGAAAAACAAAATGTAGGAAACAATTTTCAACATGATAGTTAAGAATTACCTTAACTCTCTCTTACCTATTAAAAACTACCCTTATTAGGGTAATTATTTTCAGTTTGGAAATTTCATGATCAAGAAAACAGGAAGTGCAGATGAACTTTCCGTTCGTTGTTCATTGTTACAAATTTTCAGTTATTGCTCTCTAGAAAAGCTGTTGAGAGAGAGGAGAAGTTGAAGACGGAAGCTGAACAAAGTATTTCAATGAAATAGAACTACAGAGAAACCATTCTTGCCTTTATTTTAAAAACACATCTGGAAATGAGAAGGAAAAAATGAAGAAACAAGAGAAAGATATATCAGGCTTTAAGATTCTCAAACATGACTATAGAGCATAAAGATACAAAAACTTCAGTTGCTAAATGTCAGCAAACATTTCTGGAAACAAATATTAGTCTCTTTCCTCCTTCAGTCTGTGACTGGACTGCCAGAGTGTTGCTTCATGAAAGGACATTTCAAGTCAACAAAGACAAAGAAAGCCTTCCTTTTACCATCCTAACAGAATCAAGGCATTTTCTTGTTGTCGTTCAGGCACTAAGTCGTGTCCAACTCTTTGCAGCCCCGTGGACTGCAGCACGCCAGGCTTCCCTGTCCTTCACTGTCTCCCAGAGTTTGCTCAAACTCCTGTTCATTGAGCCAGTGATGCCATCCAACCATCTCATCCTCTGTTGTCCCCTTCTCCTCCTGCCTTCACTTTTTCCCAGCATCAGGATCTTTTCCAGTGAGTCAGTGTTTCACATCAGGTGGCCAAAGTATTGGAGCTGCAGCTTCAGCATCAGTCCTTCCAATGAATATTCAGTGTTGATTTCCTTTAGGATTGACTGGTTGGATCTCCTTGCAGTCCAAGGGACCCTCAAAAGTCTTCTCCAGCACCACAGTTCGAAGGCATCATTCTTTAGTGCTCAACCTTTTATGTTGTTCAGCTCTCACACCTGTACCTACTAGAAAAACCATAGCTTTGACCATATGGACATTTGTAGGCAAAGTAATGTCTCTGCTTTATAATATACTGTCTGGGTTTGTCATGGCATTTCTTCCAAGGAACAGGCGTCTTAATTTCATGGCTCCAGTCACCATTCACAGTGATTTTGGAGCCCAAGAAAATAAAGTCTGTCACTGTTTCCATTGTCTTCCCATTTAAATTTTCCAGACTGATTTAAAAAACTGATATTCTATTGTCAACATCATAGAAAATTCACCACGTCTATTTGTTAATGCATATTATAAACACTTGCAGTGACTTTTGTTGAAACACCATGTAACAAGCTAAGGGCATTTTTTCCCCCAAACCTTTAGAGGTATTGAGAAGAGCCTGGGCTGCCTCTCTTCTGAACAAAGGAATGATTACTCCTATTATTCTTTGAAAAGAATATGTTAAGGTTATGAATGCATTGTAGCATGTGTATCTTAACTCAGCTCTCTCTATGGGCATCTAGAGGGCTCTTAAAAATACAATAAAACTTGAACTAAAATTCCATGAAAACTCAGATAAGAGAAAATTACCTATCTCTGACTCCTCTTTGGAGAGTGTTTTAGAGAGTTTGAAAAAGGACATTGATGGATTCCTGCAGACAAAAGTTTAAAAAGTAATAATATCTGAGCTGGGTGAAAAAAAAGGAAGATGCTGAAGTGTTCCCACTGTATTCTGCTGATGCTTTAAGTTCTACACGGTAGTAATTGGAATGGGATTTCATTACAAGAAGTTTTTACCCACTTACACCGACGGCATCCTTATAAGAGTGATGAAGAGTAAGTGCACCTGTTCTGACCATTACCTTCATGGTCTCCAGGGAAACAGCCCAAGGAAGTTATCAAAGCTGTAAAAGCAGAGGAGGCAATCATAAGACATTGCCAACAAGCTCAACACCTCAAATACTCGGAGCTGTAAAATAAATAACAACTCATACAATTTGCTTAAATAATCATGAGCAAAAAAGTCTTCATTTCCTTTTCTACTTATTTATTTTATTTAAAAATAGCCCATTTCCCTTGAAAAGTATTATTCATATTCCTATTTTCTTCAGAGAATATAGTCTCTATAATATTGTCAAGAACGGTGCATTTTAAGGTGTAAAGTTAAAATGGTTGGATGGCATCACCAACTCAATGGACATGGGTTTGGGTGGACTCTGGGAGTTGGTGATGGACAGGGAGGCCTGGAGTGCTGCAGTTCATGGGGTTGCAAAGAGTCGGACACGACTGAGCGACTGAACTGAACTGAAAGTTAAAATTAACTATGAACACAAATAGTTCTTCTATCAGAAGTTCTTTAAATATAATGATTATTTGCGTCTCTTTCTTGGTTCTGTTTTAGCTTTCAGAAGTGTATGGCTAAAAATCATACAGTGTCATTTTGTGGCTAAATCGCATAGTGTCATGATATTTTATAGAAAAATATGTGATGTAAAACCTCCATTCCCAACCTCTACACCTGGAATGTACATTTTCCTTCTGGTCCAGAGCTATCATATGCTCCAAAACCACTGTGGACAGTGACTACAGCCATGAAATTAAAAGACACTTGCTCCTTGAAAGAAAAGCTATGACCAACCTAGACAGTGTATTAAAAAGCAGAGATGTTACCCTGCCCACAGGTCCATCCATATAGTCAAAGCTATGGTATTTCCAATAGTCACGTGTGGATGTGAGAGTTGGACCATAAAGAGGCTCAATGCCAAAGAATCGATGCTTTTGAACTGTGGTATTGGAGAAGACTCTTGAGAGTCTCATCCAGATCTCCTTGGACTGCAAAGAGATCAAACCAGTCAATCGTAAAGGAAATCAACCCTGAATACTCATTGGACAGACTGATGCTGAAGCTGAAGCTCCAATACTTTGGCCACTTGATGTGAAAAACTGACTCACTGGAAAAGACCCTGATGCTGGCAAAGATCGAAGACAAGAGGAGAAGGGAATGACACAGGATGAGATGGTGGATGTCATCACTGACTCGATGAACATGAGTTTGAGCAAGCTCTGGGAGAAGTGAAGGACAGGGAAGCCTGGTGTGGTGCAGTCCATGCGGTCACAAAGAGTCGGACACAGCTGAGCGACAGAACAACAACGTGATGAGTAGTTACATCTGGTAGACTTTTCTCGAGACTTCTTGGTCCTCAGTCTAGCTTCATCTGCCAGAGTCAGTCTCCTGCTTTATAATCCCTGCTCAGTGAGGAGAGAGAGCACTCTCTAAACCTACTAACCTACTGTTGAAGTCTAGGGGACGTGGAGCAGACCCTAGCCTACGTTCTCCAGATCTAGCCTTCCCCAACATCTGCTCTGTTGCCCTCCGTATTTCGCAGTTGGCCAAGCCTGTGCAATTCCAGATCGAGTCACAGTTGACTAATTGCACCTGGTGTATACATCCTTACTTGACTTTCTGAGTGAGGTAAGACAACTGAGCTTAACAGACATTGTTCACTCAGTCCTGTCTGACTCTTTGCAACCCCACGGACTGCAGCATGCCAGGTTTCCCTGTCCTTCACCATTGCACAGTAAGAGACACAAGACTATGGAGTGAAACAAGATGGTGGCTCTTTTCAAAACTCTTTGTCGCATGTGGTTCTGAGTATCTATTACCAAACTAGTACAAATTGAGACATGATTCATTCGACTCCCATTTTCTTCTCATCCCCCATGAGATCCAGGCAGGTGAAGCTCTGATCTTTTGCAAGGGGAAGGCAAGGTAGAGACCCTCTTGCCTCCCAGGAGAGGAGAACTCTGCAGAGGGAAGAGAGACGGGGAGGATGAGAACCAGTCTTGCCTCCACGGAGCTCTCTGAAGCCAAATTTCATTCCTTTGATGTTTTACACAGCCTTCTTCCTCTCTAAACATTCACGTTCTCAGATCCTATCTCAGTCTACTCTCTTGTCCCTCCACTAACCCTCCTTGGTAACCCTCTTGGCACAAACTTCTAGGGAAAACTCAGATATTGTGAGGGCAGAAATTTATAGTTAAGAAAAGAATACAAAACTTTGGATACAAAATCAGATGTGAAAGTGAATGTTTAAAAATAAGGGAAATTCGCAGCGTATCAGTGGCTAAGGTTCTCACTGGTCTTAGGTGCTATCCATCAGGTCCCTTCTGCAGCTGTCGCCTCAAACAAATGGCCGCTCCTCTCCTCACTCCCACTTCAGTTTCCATTTTCATATAACAGTGCTTTGGAAAATTTCCTCTTTCGCAAATAAGACCCTTGATTAGTTGAGAGATGTCACTGATGCTTATGAGTCTTTGTGCAATATTTTTGTTAAGCTTTTGTATATCCCGGTTGATAACTAAAAGAAAACTTTGGATACAAAATCAGATGTGAAAGTGAATGTTTAAAAATAAGGGAAATTCGCAGCGTATCAGTGGCTAAGGTTCTCACTGGTCTTAGGTGCTATCCATCAGGTCCCTTCTGCAGCTGTCGCCTCAAACAAATGGCCGCTCCTCTCCTCACTCCCACTTCAGTTTCCATTTTCATATAACAGTGCTTTGGAAAATTTCCTCTTTCGCAAATAAGACCCTTGATTAGTTGAGAGATGTCACTGATGCTTATGAGTCTTTGTGCAATATTTTTGTTAAGCTTTTGTATATCCCGGTTGATAACTAAAAGGGGAAATGAACCCAGTTATGTATTGCATTAAAATTGAAAACAGTAATTAAAAAACAAAACTCTTTTAGACAAATCTCATTTCTTTTTTCTAAGGGTTTTATTTGCTTTATATGCATTTTTTAACCAAAATCATATGTGAAAAAAAAAAAAGAATTCTATTTTAATAATCCCAATCTGCTTTTTTAAATGCACAGAGATTTACAAGATAGACAAACCAGAGACGAGAAATTACCCTTAGTAGTTAAAATTCTATAGGACTAATGAAGTTCTGGGGAAAGGTTCATTTTCTGGTGCTATCTTTAGGTTTTTTTGGATCCCTGGTTGTTGGCTTTCTTACTAATTTGGCAATTTGCAATAGGTTTCTCAGTTATTAATGCAAATTAGTGAGCTTTAGCTCTAATGTGAATATTAATATTTTTGTTGAGAACTATTCCATGTACCCTCTCCTAGTTTCTCAGGAAAAGTTTGTTTTTTGAAGCCTTGGAGAAAGGCTATATGATGCACGGATATGTTTATGAAAAAGCATTCGAAAACCAATGCATTATTTTTCATCTTCTATAATAAAGTGTCAGCGACTTTGGTAATATTGGATTTAAAAAACCCCAAACGCTGGCAGACATGCACATTGTGGGTATTACAGGAATAGTGGTCCTTGGCTAGAAAGGATTTTCTAGCCCAGTCTGAACAATAACCAGTTGATCACACATCTCGCCTGCGCCTAAGCCTCTCAATGACGGACTATGTGTCTCTCACTTAGCTCCGAGCCCTCTACTCTTCATCCCAAGCAGTCGCTGGGGATGTGCGCCTTCAGCTACACGACCTCTGGGGCGCACTGGGGAAATGGTGCCCTCTGCCCATGACCCTTTCAAGACCCTTTCATGTCTTCCAAAGCTGTCACCATGACACTCCCTTGCTTTCATAATTCTCCCTGACAACCACTCCTCCTCAATGCCCGCCCTCACCATGGTGCTCTAATTTAAGTGTGGAGACTGCTTCCGTCAGTGCCCTTCTTCCTAACAGGAGGTACCCTGCCGTTTCTCCTGTGAATACATCAAAACTCCCAACTTCCTTGTTCCTTAAGGATAGCCCTCTCAGCCTGGCATCTAGTGAACTGCTTCACCCGACTCAGGCCTTGGAGAATTCCAAAGCTCGCTCTCCCTTTCTTTCCTAAATGAGGCATTATTTAAATGTAACTCTTGTCATCAGTCAAGTTGGAGGCAAGAATAATTGCATGAACCGGTATCCCAATGCAAGAGAAAAATAAGTTTGTCAGCTGAGACTTCAAAACAAGACAGCAAGACGGAATGGGGGGAGAGATGAGAAATCAGAGTTCCTTGTTTTTCTGAATTATCTCATCTCCCACGGATGGTTCTAATGTTCCTGAAAGAATCTTGAACTTTGCATTTAAATATGTGCTCTGACACATCTTAGGGACTCAGTTCCATTATTGATAAAATGTGGATAATGATACTACCTCACAAAGCTACAGTACACATTAAACAATAACATATGTAACATACCTAGCTCAGTTGGTTCGGTTGGTTCAGTCACTCAGTCGTGTCCGACTCTCTGTGACCCCATGGACTGCAGCACACCAGGCCTCCCTGTCCATCACCACCTCCCAGAATTTACCCAAATTCATGTCCACTGAGTTGTGATGCCATCCAACCATCTCATCCTCTGTCGTCCCCTTCTCCTCCTGCCTTCAATCTTTCCCAGCATCAGGGTCTTTTCCAATGAGTCAGCTCTTCGTAACAGGTGGCCAAAGTTTCAGCTTCAACATCAGTGAACACTCAGGACTGATTTCCTTTAGGATGGACTGGTTGGATCTTCTTGCAGTCCAAGGGAGTCTCAAGAGTCTTCTCCAACACCACAGTTCCAAAGCATCAATTCTTCTGCACTCACTTTTCTTTATAGTCCAACTCTCACATCCATATATGACTACTGGAAAAACCATAGCCTTGACTAGACGGACCTTTGTTGGCAAAGTAATGTCTCTGCTTTTTTAATATGCTGTCTAGGTTGGTCATAACTTTTCTTCCAAGGAGTAAGCGTCTTTTCATTTTATGGCTGCAGTCACCATCTGAAGTGAGTCTGGAGCCCCCAAATCTGCCTAGCTCAGAGTCTGGCCTAAACAAGCAGTGATGTTACTATAATTGAAATCATTATTAAAATAGCATGTGTCTATCAACACTCTCTTGGACTACACGGAGATCCAACCAGTCCATTCTGAAGGAGATCAGCCCTGGGATTTCTTTGGAGGGAATGATGCTAAAGCTGACACTCCAGTACTTTGGCCACCTCTTGCAAAGAGTTGACTCATTGGAAAAGACTCTGATGCTGGGAGGGATTGGGGGCAGGAGGAGAAGGGGACGACAGAGGATGAGATGGCTGGATGGCATCACTGACTCGATGGACGTGAGTCTGAGTGAACTCCGGGAGTTGGTGATGGACAGGGAGGCCTGGCGTGCTGTGATTCATGGGGTCGCAAAGAGTCAGACGCGACTAAGCGACTGAACTGAACTGAACTGATCAACAACACTGGGTTAGCCACATTGAAGGAAAAAGAGGAAATTGGGGTCCTAATTAATACATGCACAAAAACTGGATTCATTGGACTAAACAGTGAAATAGAAAACCAAAATTTTTTTAATTTTAAAAGAAAATATATATCTTATGATTTATGTCAGGAAGGAATTTTAGGCTAGTTCTCTCCCAAAATTATTAACCATAAAAAATTATGTTTGTTGTCATAAAAATAAATTTAAAAGCTTCATTTTTTATTTTCACGAAAGCAAAATTTTATTTTCCTAAAAATACTGGCATGTGTCTGAACATCAACCCGGATCCTTGCTGGGGCCCTGGGGTTAATCACCAGTGAAGCAGTCACTAACACAGTCTGAGATTGAAACTCTAGAGGGGTTCTGACCAGAAACTGTGATCTATGAAGAAACAAAGATATAAGCCAACTCCGATTTCCTTCAGGAAAGGCAGGACTCAACAAGCAAGGTAATAATTCGATATGGAGTCCAAAAGTCCAGGCTCAGGGAATTCTAGGTCCAAGATGTTCAAGTTGAGATGCAAAGTTGGTCAGATCAAGAATAGGTGGGCAGCAGATGGCAGCCAAGCCGGACCTCAAACACAGGTGTGTTCAGTCAGCAGTCATGTGGTTCTTGGGAAGGGGTGTGTGTGTGTGTTAGTTGCTCAGTCATATCCGACTCTTTGCAACCACATTGACTGTAGCTCTCCAGGTACCTCTGTCTGTGGAATTCTCAGGCAAGAATAGTGGAATGGGTTGCCATTTCCTTCTCCAGAGGATCTTTCCAACTCAGGGATTGAACCCAGGTCTGCCACAATGCAGGCAGATTCTTTACTGTCTGAGCCACCAGGGAAGCCCTCTTAGGAAGGTGAAGTGGATGGAAAGGGTCTGAACCAGGACAGAGAGCCTAGGATGTAAGAGAGAGGAATGCTTTGGGCCCATCTGAGCTGTTGTGAAGATGCTGCATAAATATTATTCAAGGAACACCACCTTTGGAAGGCACCTGTGTTCATCTGAAAGACCACATTTTCCAAGCAGCAGTTATATTTCCTGAAAACCAGCCACCTGCTACTTGAAGTCACACACCCTGCTGTGCAGGGACAGCCAGCAGATGTGACAGCTGTGTCCACGTGACCTACGCGGTGAACTGGCCCTGCGGGGCAGCAGGGCTCCGCAGATTGCCCCCTGGGTGGTGTTGGTGGCCCTCTCCAGCTGAAGTCAATCTGTCAGCAGCCTTTACTGGCCACCTGTCCCGTGGGCTGCAGGCAGCGCCAGGCACAGATGCTCGGGTGCCCAGCGCTTCCCAGGAAGAAATGAGATATCTCCCCTCCAAGAGTGTGCATCGGCCACTCCCCTCTCAGACTTAAAGGGCCTTCTCTCCACCCGGTGTCTTTTGACCACACTTCACAACCTCCCTGCAGCATCCTGGTGCATCTGTGAACCTGTAATGTTACATGCCTTCTCTTTAAACTCCTCTTGCCTGTTCTTGTGATCCATTGAAACCTATCCCCTGAAGTTAACACACACTTTCAGTTGGTCAATGTGTGCCCACTTCACTTCCAGGGAAGCGTTTGAGAGCTTAGTCTAAGGAAGGAAAAAAAAAGAAAAGAAAAAAAGAGAAGCAAAAGTGGGAGCCTCATGCAAAGGGGAAATCAGAACAGACTGCAATGAAGCTAAACTGTCTATTCGTTTGAATCAAATGCTATAAATTTCTAAGCATAATGTTTGACAGTAAACTGTCATCAAAGCAACAGACTCATTATAAAAATGCTAAGGGTATATAAATCTCATTGACTGCTTATCATTAACTGTGCAGGGTGCTGATAGGAAAAGCCTGCTTATAATTTATGTTTCACTAATAAGGTCCATTTTAGAGTACAGCTGTCAAATCTATTACTCACCTTTCCCCAGTCTTATAGTTGTTCTGGACAGTGCTGAAATTAAATGTTAAAAGTGTGGTTTCAGGCATTATCTTGTGCTCTCATATCTTGTCTCAGCATTTAAAGCATGCCTCAACTCTAATCAAAGCTCTACAGCCAGATTGTTTTCCAGAAAGTAAATCAAAATAAGTGAGATTTTTTTTAAAAAAACGATGATGAATATCGTAAAGTAAAAGATAAAAAAATAAAGCAGTGAAGTGCAACAGAGTATTGTTTGCCTCCTTTCAAAATATAAATGGCAAATGCAATTAAAATATTGGCAATTCCAATTATTCCATTCTTCTAACAGGTTATCAGCATTAATGATGTTCTGTTCTGTTTTGTTCTGGATTATAATGAAGAAGCCTGCCCATAAGCTCCTACGACACAGTCAGGGAAAGACTAGGCTCTTCTACCTGCATGAGTGCAGACTCATGTCCGGCTCTTTGTGACTCCATGGGCTGTAGACTGCCAAGCTCCTCTGTCCATGGGATTTCCCGGGCAAGAATACCGGAGGAGTTTGTTTGCCATTGCCTCCTCCAGAGGATCTTCCCAACTCGGGGATCAAACCTGTGTCTTCTGCGGCTCCTGCATTGCAGGTGGATTCTTGACCACTGAACAACCTGGGAAGCCCAGGCTCTTCCACTTAGGTTGTCACATTTATCTTTAGGCAAAGATTTCAAGAACTCAGAGCAGTTTAGCCAAGCATTAGGCCATGTCTTCGTGATTGCAAAGATCAAGTAAAAAGATGTTAGTTCTTCACAGACACTGTCTAAGGCAGAGAACATGTCCAAGGAAAATACTAATATAAACACCGCACATGTTTTAACCTCCAGGGAAATTTCAAGGCCTATATTCTTAGTGTATCAAACACTAAAAAAATCTCAGTAAACTGTGTGAAAGAAAATGTTTTCCTCTTTTTGGCATGTGGTAAGTGGAGTGATATGTTGTATCTCCTAGTACCGGTCCTTGTGCACTGGAGGCTTCAAGAATATCAAGGAATCGAAAGGAGAAGTTTCTAGAGTGTGTCAAGCTGAAGTGTAGGGCAACGATTAAAAGCTGAAGGCCACAGTAAGAGCCAGCTTTGCAAAATATTAGAGCAATAAAGAGTAAGTTCGCTGACAAAGGGGACGTGGATGTACCTATTGCTGACTCTTGTTGACGTTTGACAGAAAAACCACAAAATTCTGTAAAGCAATTATCCTTCAGTTAAACAAATAAAGTGACAAAAAAAAAAAAAAAGATCGCAAACCTCCTGGGTTAGAGTCATTTCTGAATTATGGATCCATGTGAGAAAGGGTTAAGATAAAGCCCAGGGGACAAGAAGTTGCAGTCCTCCTCAGCCAGGTTTTGTTGTGTTTTTTTTTTTAACTATGAGATATTTCTCATTTTGTGGCCATATCCTCTATGTATTTTATTTATTTGTATTGAAATACTGTGATTTACAGTGTTGTATCAGTTTAATGTATAAAGTAATTCAGTTATACATTAAAATATTGACCATCCCAACTACTCCATTCTTTTAACATGTTCAGCATTAATGCTGTTCCATTTTGTTTGGTTTGGGTCATGATGAAACTTGTTCATAAGCTCCTATTACATGGGAGGTCAAAGGCCAGACAGGCATATATATTTTTCAGATTCTATTCCACTATAGGGTTTTATACGACGTGGACTATAGTTCCCTGTGCTATGCAGTAGGTCCTTATTGCTTATCTATTTCACAGATAGCAGTGTGCGCCTTTCTCTATATTTTACAGCAGCACCACTCATGAATTATGAAGGACTGCACATCCAAGTGAGTGAGATAACTGAGCTGTGACCTGTCTACACAGCAGCACCTTTCTCAGAGTCTGCACCCTTGAGAATTCTCAAGTTTCTAATAACTGATGCCATTGTTTGGAGAAAAAGCAAGAACTATGGTACACTGAATTCCCCTACAATGGGTCTGGGTTCCCAATCCCCCAACTAGATCACTCAGTTTAAAATCCACAGGGGCAGGAGAGGGTGGGATGAACTGAGAGAGTCCATTGAAACGTATACATTATCATATGTAAAACTGGATAACCAGAGGAAATTTACTGTATGGCACAGGGGAGCTCAAACCTGCTCTGTGATAGCCTAGAGGGATGAGATCGTGTGGGAGGTGGGAGAGAGGTTCAAGAGGGAGAGGATGTATACCTATGGCCAGTGCGTTGGGTTCCCTGGTGGCTCAGGTGGTAAAGAATCCACCTACAATTCGGGAGACCTGGGTTCTATCCCTGGGTTGGGAAGATCCCCTGGGGGGCAGCATGGCAACCCACACAATATTCTTGCCTGGAGAATCCCCATGAATGGAGGAGCCTAGCAGGCTGCAGTCATTAGGGTTGCAAAGAGTCGGACACAACTGAGTGACTAGGAACTACACATGGCTGATTCACGCTGACGATAAAGGAAAAAAATCCACAGGCTAGGGTAGTGTCATTGCTGTGCAATGTTACAGCCCCATCACCACTCCCTTCTGAACTTTGCAGTAAGTCTCTAGAAACTTCCTTGGGTTCTTTAACCAGGAATCTGAGGCTTTCCACCATCTTTTATTTTCTCTAGCCTTTTGGGAGCCCTTTGCCTTCCCTTCAAACTTGCCAGTTTCTCTCTTTCCAACCACCCAGCGCTCAGCTTCTCACTCTTAGGTCTGCACTCAACTCCTTCTCCACCCTGTCCCTCTTCGCTGTCAATCTGAATAGATCCTGCCTCCAGCATCAACAGGTCTTTACCCTGGGAGGAAGTCGCTTACCTCTGAGGCTAGATAGTAAAATGAGCATGGAAATCTGGTCCAGGTCCCTGCTCAGTTAATGTTCAGTTAACAGCTGCTGACTTGCTCAGGTCATCTAAGAGCTCTTCCACTCCTAGCTGATGCATTCTCAGGGGCACACTGGGCTTTGATCGTCGCTCAGAGGAGGTGCGTGCATGCTAAGTCACTCAGTCATCTCCAACTCTTTGCAACCCCAGGGACTACAGCCCACCAGGCTCCTCTATCCCCGGGATTCTCCAGGGAAGAACACTGAAGTGGGTCTCCATGCCCTTCTCCAGGGGAACTTACCAACCCAGGGATCGAACCTGCCTCTCTTATATCTCCTGCATTGGCAAGTGGATTCTTTACTTTCAGCACCACCTGGAAAGCCCATGCATTTAGAATAGGTGCCAGTGAGACCGCTGGAGATACACAGTTGCTCCCTCCCCATCCATGCTTGTTGCAACCTTTGCACTGATTTAGAAAAAGGCTCTTGTACAGAATATAAGCTAAGTTCCATTGCTTAGTATTCAAGGTTCTTTGCAATCAGCCTGACTTGACTCCCACTGTCCCGCCCATCCCAAAGCCTCCCCCAAACACAATCCTTCCATACTCACAACAAACACACACACACACACACACACACACACACACTTTAATCCCCAACAATGCGGAACTAACCAAGCTCTCTTTTGCCTGCAGACTTTGGTCCATTTTTCCCCAAACACACTCTTGCAGTATTTTTATTTTGTTGTTTGTCTTAACTTTTCATCAACCTTCAAGTCTCAACTCAAATTCTATCTTCATTAAGAAAACTCCCCTGACAACCCCAGGCAGACTGTGGTTCTCCGGCAGCCATGGTGTCTCCACAGTTTAGACACTCAATTAGAGCAGTTGTCCTGGTGTTTGTTTGCAAGTCTAGCACCCTTTAGATATTAAACTCCTTCAGGTACCGTGTCTCTTGATCTCATCTCCAGGATGTACATAGTACCCACCACACTGTAGATGCTCAATAAATGCTAGAAGAATAAATGAATATTAACAAACTCTTCTATAGAGCCTCTCCAAAAACTTCAAACAGAAGCAACAAGTGTTCAGTACTGTGGTTCTCTCAACATGGCGTTGTCTTCCCAGGTGTCTCACACAGTAAAGAATCTGCCTGCAGTGCAGGAGACGTGTGTTCCCTCCCTAGGCCGGGAAGATCCCGTGGAGATGGAAATGGCAACTCACTCCAGTATTCTTGCCTGGAGAATTCCGTGAACAGAGGAGGGCACAAGGAAATATGCTCAATATTTTGTAATAACCTATTAGGGAAAAGAATCAGAAAATGTATATTAATATATATGTATATGTGTGTATATTATATATATATATATGAAACTGTATCACTTTGCTATATACTTGAAACTAACACAACATTATAAATCAGCTACACTTCAGTTTTTAAAAATGTACCATTGGTCTCTCACACTCTTCAGGCACTATGTCTATTATGAGGGCTGAATAACAATTTGCTCAAATCATCCTACACTTAATGCAACTTCATCTAGAAACTTATCAAAATTGACCACGCATGTGAGTCCACATAACCTTGATAGAGTTGTAGAGGATCAAACTGTGCAACCATCTAATTCACATTCACTGCAGTAACTAACTCCACGAGTAGGGAATAGAGGTAAAAAGATGAAGATAGCGATTCAGAGGCCTTCAGAATTAATGAGCTTTAGACAGGGAAAATCTCTGCTGCTTAGTGTCCGGCCACATTCTGAATTTTAGCCAACTATTTCACTAAAGTAAGAAAGCGCACACCATACATTCATCTCTGTGGGTGGAAAAAGAATTCAATGCCTATATAGCAGGGTGGAGGAAGGATGATATGATTTTGTTAATAGAAGTAAATACGTAAATAAACATTACAACTGAATGCTTAGAGTTGATCTAGTCTAGCCAACAATGCAGTCAGGATCACACTTAGATGTGACAAGCAGTGCAAATAGAATAAGACAATCTTCCTCCTAATTTTAGCTTGCCTCCATATTATCGTAAACTAGTAATAGTATGCAGTTCACCTACAAACGCTGAGATAATGCCACAAAGTACTCCTGAATCTCCAGACATGCTAAGCAAAGAAAAGCAATTTTTATTTTTTGCTGATAAATGGTTTAATCAAACCTAACAGATGAGGCAATATATTTTGAGAACATTTTGTTGTTCAGATCATGGGGTCAGTAATTTTCTTTGGTGCAAACACATTACAGTGTAACCGAGTGTTTGCTGGGGGAGGAAGCAGTGGGAAAGCATGACATAGATTTTCTGCAAAAGGTAGTATATTATATTCTATCCAAAAAGTATTTTATATTCTTAGATTTCAAAAGGGATATAAGAGTAGAAAGGTATCAGAACTGAGAGTTTCCCTGTGATTTTGCAGAAAGAAAACAAAATAGAAATGCAACATCATGCTCCTCAAACAAACAAAAACGCCCCCCAAAAAATGCACAAAGGTGGATGTTAAATTTCAGTACAGTTTTCAAAATTCAACTCATGCTGTCTGTGGTCTGTGGCTGACTTGGGCAAATGTCATGGAAAATAATGATCGGGTTGTCTTGTGTCATTCACACACTTCAGCTCTGTACAAGAGATGGTCCCCGGCTGTAGGAAGACATTGCTTGTGATGACCAGTCGGCCTTTCATCGCAGCCAGGAGTGTCTACGAATTGCAGCCATGCACCATGCACTTGCAGATCGGCTTTGTTATTCACATCGCATTGCTACCGGATAATGGAAGTCAGTCACATTTGCAGACCATTCCTGGATTTCAAATGATTCTCACACACTAGCCTACTGTGTCCAACACTGAGATGTGTATAGGAAAGGCACTGATTGGCTTTACAGATGAAGCCACTGAAGCACGGAGAGGTTAAACAGCCAACCCAAGTCATCTCTAAGGGGTGGTAGGTCTTCCAGCCACCCACCCCGTATCCCTGGACCCCGGTGCAGGACTCCACCCCTAACAGCTGCCAGAAGAGGGAGCTCTGCAGATGTTCAGTCCTGTGTCAGCATTTCTGTCCCATCGGCTACCTCTGCAGGCTCCTGCGAAGATACTGCGGAGACCTCTACCTCCTCAGGGCTCCCCAGGTGGTGCTAAAGGTTAAGAACTCGCCTGCCAGTGAGGAGACAAAAGAGATGCAAGTTGGAGCCCTGGGTCAGGAAGATCCCCTGGAGGAGGGCAATAGCACCCCACGACTTCCCTGGTGGCTCAGATGGTAAAGCATCTGTCTACAATGTGGGAGATCCAGGTTCGATCCCTGGGTTGGGAAGATCCCCTGGAGAAGGAAATGGCAATCCACTCTAGGACTATTGCCTGGAAAATCCCATAGACAGAGGAGCCTGGTCGGCTACAGCCTATGGGGTCGCAAAGAGTCGGACACGACTGAGCAACTTCACTTCACTTCCAGTATTCCTGCCTGGAGAATCCCATGGACGCAGGAGGCTGGCGGGCTGCAGTCCACGGGGTTGCACGGAGTCAGACACAGCTGACACGACTTAGCAAGCTTGCACTGCCATCCATTTTACAGAAAGCTGCTGTGATCTCGGAGACCCTCCCCTCACACTTCACCTTCGGTATTTTTCCATACAGTTGCTGTACTGCCGGAGGTTCTGTAACTAAGTAGGGCAGGAGCCCTAGAAAGACAGCTTCCAAGGCATGAGACTTCTTGTCCCAGTGGCCACTTAGCTGAGGGGGTTCCCCAGGCATGCAGCACTTTCTGGGCTGAGGCCAGGTACAAGGGTTCTCTGAAGAACTAGGTCTTTAAGTATAAAAACCAGGACATAGGTACGTGCACAGTCGTGTCAGTCGAGTCTCACTCTGTGAGATCCCATGGACTGTTATCCCTCCAAACTCCTCTGTCCATTAGATTCTCCAGGTAAGAATACTGGAGTGGGTTCCCATGCCCTCCTCCAGGGGATCTTCCCAACCCAGGGATCAAACCCAGGACAGTCCCAGGCAAACCAGGGCAACTGGTCCTCCTAGTTTGCAAAATTTTAATGAGCTATCAGAAACAAGGACTCAATTCATTGAAGATGTTTGGAATGTTATGTCGTTTATTTCCCATTTGCCCATTAACGACAACGTACCAAAAATTCACAGGAAATGAAGCCGAATTAAGAAAAACCTAGTTTGGGCAAAAATTGGAACTGAACGGATCCTTTATGGGGGAGCACATGGAGCCGCGGGAGAACGTTGGTCCATGAGGGCTTCTGGAAGAGACGATGCCCACTGACCCTCTACAGACTTCTCTTAGAATGTGCTATGGATTTTCAGTTCACACCATCTCCTTCTGATGAGGGAGATAGAGAAGGACTATGGCTTATTTATCACAAAACTTTGCATAGTAGACACAGTCAAATGGATGCAGGAGCCTAAGGAAACAACAAAATGTCATGCATTCTGGATAGGATCCTGGAATGGAAAAAAGGGTGCAGGTTGAAAACCAAGGGACTTCTCCGGCCGCCCAGTGGTTAAGACTCTGTGCTTCCAGTGCAGGGGACACCAGTTCAATCCCTGGTTAGGAAACCGAGATCTCATATGCTCCATGGTATGACAAAAAAAAAAAAAAAAACTAGGGAAACCTGAACACAATGTGGACTTAGTTAATAGCAATGTATTCATATTTGATCATTAATTGCGACAAATATACCATGTAAGAGTACAATGATAATTATAAGGAAAATACTAGGTATGGAGTATGTGGAAGCCCTGTACTATTTTCACATTTCTATAAATCTAAATCTATTCTGAAATTAAAAGTTTCTCTTAAAAGCAAAACTAAATAAAGGAACCTTTAAAAAAACTGTGAGAGCAAAGGAAAAAAAGATGGATAAGTGGATGGGGGCTGGATGAATGGATTAATGGTGAACGAAATGAGTGAAGGGAATAAACGAATACTGACCAACCTCAAAGGAGTGAGGAAGAATGGTCATCAGTCCATGGACATTGCCGGCCAATAGCACTTTTACGTTGAAAAAGGATTGATTGAAAAGGTGCTGGATTAAATGGGCCACTAGTTCAATTTTGTTTTGTGGAGTTTGACCCTTATCAGTTGATTCTTGTTGTTTCGTATTTATTGAGAGAGATTTGTTCTGCACTTAAGCTACTCCAGGAAGGTTAGACACTTCTGGAAACTGCATTAACTCTTTCGAGCCACTTGGGTGCTATTCAGTGAATTACTTCTCAGTAATTAAAGATGCTGCAACACAAAACCACAACGTGCTGTGAAATGGGAGGTAATCTCTCTGCCCGCCTTCCCCAGCTGCCTCCCTGTGATTAGAGAAGAGATAGGGCGCAAGTATGTGGGGATTACACAGCCACAGTCAAGCCTGCTTTCATATAAGAACCTATGGTAGTCTCTCCCAAAGCCCAAGAATTTTTCACATTAGAGAACAAAGATTAGCAGGATCAAGTGACTAGAGCACTTAACGGCTCTAATCCTCATTCCTGCACAAATTCACTCTGCGGTTTTGTACTTATCGCCCTCAAACTCTTTACCTTCTTTACCCCTCTCTGTGCATCTGGAGGGTGATAAGAGCCATTGTGGGCTCTGGATAACCAACATCTCTCATCTTTTCCCCCCTAATATAGAAAATAGTGCTAGGCTTGAATGACGGCCTGCTTTGTTCGTACCCAAACACATGCCTGAAATCTATTCATTAAACAGAAACTGTCTGCCCTTCCTATCCTCATCAGCTCACCCGTTTAAAGCCAGTGATATTCACTTTCCATTTTCAAACAACTTGAGCTGCTCTTTTGCATCTTTAATTATCCAGGGCACCAGTCTTGTTTTGTATGACTTACAACATGCAGTTTTGCCCTTAGTTCATTTAAGCAAAATCCTCTCGTTTGAGCCAAGACATATTCAATATACAATTACCTGGGAGGTCAGGGCTCTGTCGTTTTGTCATTTTTACTGGCATTTTCTCCATTATTGCTAAGTGCTGAGCAGTTGAAGCTGTCAAAGCCACATGGCTGGTCTGAAACTTAATTTCCTTAAATTGCACAATTCTTTAGGAACAGCTTTCCCCCACCCCAACAACCACCGCCAAGTGCAGTTCCCTTGAAAAGGGGCAAACAGGGTTAAACTTCAAACTGAGTTATACAGAACTTACCAAAAGCAGTGGTAGGAGGAAGCAATTAAGCAAAAGTTGGGTTTGCAAGACTGCATGAGATTTTTAGAGAAAATACAGAATATAAGAGGCTGTCAAAAAGGCTGCTCAAAAACTTTTGAGTAGCAAGAGATCTCAGAACACGACATGCTAGGGTCAAAAGAAGCTGAGAGACAAGGCAAAGATGCTTACTGAACACCCACCATTTAGAAACTGTGTGCTCGACATTTGATACGCATGGGTTCATTCATTCTAGTAATAACCAAGTAAGGTAGGTAGGTTTATTCCCATTTTAGAGATGAGGGAAAGGAGTTAGAAAAGTTAGTGGACTGACTCAGGATACACAGCTGGGAAGTGAGACAGTCTTCTGAATGGCTCTCCTGAATCCACATACAGGGTTTATTGTGTTAAACCATCCCAGAGATGGTTTAAAAGCAGTTCCTTATTAACTGAAGACTAATCATCTAGTGTTATGGTCTCTCTGGCTATAAGTCCTGAGAAGGAACAGGGGACACACAGCGCCCAGAGCTTCTGGCTTTACCCTGCTACGCTCAGCACTACGCGTCTGCGCCCTACCTTGCCTCCAGGTGACTTGAGGGAAGCAATGCTTACTTGTTTTCCTATTTGGGGTGACCATGAGTTTCCTGCACTGACTTCTTATGAAGAAAAGCTCTTTGAAACCCCATAAGTCACTCGGTCCCCATCACCAGGTAGGG
Source organism: Aepyceros melampus (assembly GCA_006408695.1). Lineage (NCBI taxonomy): Eukaryota > Metazoa > Chordata > Mammalia > Artiodactyla > Bovidae > Aepyceros > Aepyceros melampus. The sequence continues at coordinate 134,060 of SJXQ01005968.1, read as the reverse complement.
CAATGAGGCTAAAGCAAGCTTAGTCTTTTGCTTTGCATTAGTCTCAAAGGCAAACTGCCTGTTCCCACTTTTAAAGAAAAACAGAACAAGATTGCTGACCATTCACTAAATCAGAGTGTCTCAGTAAGCAAACGCAAACCTCAGAGCACATCAAAACACAAATGCTAATTATTTGGAGATAACCTGGCAAGTTTTCCAAACCCATCCTCTCTCAACCGTACTCTAAAGGACTGAGAGTTTTGAGAGTTAGTTTTAACAATGTTTCTTACTCAGACACCATTAGGTATTTCTGTTTTCATCTGCATGAGGATGAAAACTTAGATTACGGGTTCCCAGTCATAAAAACTAGGCCAAGCCCACAGATTGGACTATTTTGACCAAATACGCTTAATACTTTCATTTCCACTCAAATGGCACCTCCACCAGGGTTCATGCTGAGCACAGCTCGGCACACACGGATCTGGGCCATGGCAGGTGAACAAGAGTCTCTTGACAGCAGTGTGGTCCCAACACCCATCCCTTCCCTCTGTGCCCCACCCTTTCACAACCCAGCAGGTTTACACGTGTAGGAACCTTGGGGCAACCCCCACTGCCAAGGCGCACTGTGAAGAATGAACCTCACTCGAGGAGAGGCCTGGCCTCGACCCAGCTGTGCGGAGGCAACCTCTAAACTCCTGGAATTTCCTGAGTGACAGGCGTGTCTCTGTTGGTGGTGATGGACCCCTTAGGCACACGTAATCGTGCACGCTCAGCAGGTGACCTGTGACGGGCACCCGGTAGTTTATGCCAAAATGATGTCAGGTGAGACCACAAATCAGGGGATAGGCTTGGGGTGGGGCTGCCTGCACCAGAGAGACCAACCCTGCAATTAGAGCAGGAGTTTTGGGTCACATGAAATCAGCTGACCCCTGGGGAAGAACCAAGTTCAGTCACAGGGATAATTGCTCAGTCAGTCATGCCTGTGTAATGAATTTCAGTAAAAACTCTGGACACCAGAGCTAACTGACCTTGCTGGGTGGAAAATTCTCTGCATATTGCCACACACTGATATCAGGAAAATGCTGTGCTGCTGAGGATCTTGGAGTTTCATATTTGGAACCCTACTAGTCTCAGATTTTACTCTAGGCATCTTTTCCTTTGGCTGGTTCTGATTTGTATCCCCTTACTCTAATAAAACTGCAACTGTGAGTATAGTTCTCCCTTGGTATCTCTGGCGAATTGGATAAGGACCTGCCATAAATATCAAAACCTATGGATACTCAAGTCCCACAGTTGACCCTCCATAATCTTGGATTTCACATTTATGGCTTCAACCAACCACAGATCATAAACATAGTAGAAGACCTATGCTTGGTTAATTGATGCAGAACCCATAGACACAGAGGGCCAACCATATATTTAATGAAAAAATATCTGCATATAAGCAAATCTGTGCAGTTCATGGGTAAAATGTACAGTGCTTCCCTGAGTTCTGGGAGTTGTCCTAGTGAGGATCAAACATCAGTAATTCTCCAAGGACTCCCAGACTTATAGCCAGCTGGTCTGAAGTGAGGGCAGCAGGGGACCCCCAGACTCAAGGCATACCTGGAAGAAGACAGGACTGTGTCCCCATTTTGAGTCTGACTGACTCTGGATACAAACCCACTTTCTGAAAGTAGCTGTTTCAATCCAGTTTCCCTTGGTTCTTCTCCTGGCTCTGAATCATACTTCCTACCTTTCTCACTTTCTAACTCAGCCTTATTGTAACACTTCATATAGCGTCCTGAGATGCGTCTTTCCCAGGCTCACCCTAAAAGTCAAAGATGAAAACCTTTAATTTATGATCACTACTCCCTCTGTCAAAAGAAATGACTCGAATAAGATTAATGGCTTTATTCATTCCATGCACATCAGGACACATCCAAAGACCAGAGAATCGCTGAGTGGAAGAAAAGCAGGACTGGAGTTTTACAAAGTGAGGAGCAGAAGAGAAGAGTGTCTTTATGGTCTCACTCAGGTAGCTGTTTTCACCTTTAAATGACCTGAAACTCACATTTGGAATGTGGCTCAGGATCACTGGCTCAATCCCATCGCAACAACTGTCAGAACAGAGCTGGTAAGAGATGTTTGTGCCAGCCTTTCAGTCTGTAGGGCACTTAGGGATTGGAGATGGGAAAGGTATCAAAAAGGGGGAAGAGAGAGAAAAGGAAAGGAGACAAGGTTCAAAAGAAAGAGAAACAGTGCCCCCTTCTATCGAGCCCGGTTTAGTCTCAAACTCCCTACTTATAGAGCCCAACATCCGGACATTTAGAAGTGAGGTAGTTCCCCCGGTAAGCTGCACACCACCTGCCTCACACAGGCAGCAGCCTCACTGTGTGGACCGGACCTGCCGCCGTGAGCCCCAGGACCAGAGCCTCGCTCCCCGTGGGTCTGCGTGGAACAAAGAGAGGCATGGCTTGTCTTCTGGGATCTTTGCTGAGACATGCAGGGTCTTGTTGACATTTTACTTGGAGGCTTAGAAATGAGTCTTGTGGAGACAACCTCCTGAAAGGAAGAAAATGTTTCAAATGAAGCAGCTGACAAAGGATTTATCTCCAAAATATACAAGCGGTTCACACAGCTCAATATCAAACAAATAAACAACATAATCAAAAAATAGATGGAAGATCTAAACAGACATTTCTCCAAAGAAGACATACTGATTGCTCACACGCACATGAAAAGATGCTCCACATCGCGCAAAATCATTTCTTTCTATGAGAGAAATGAGAACCAAAACTACAACGAGGTACTACCTCACACTGGTCAGAATGGCCATCAGAAAAAAATCTACAAGCAATAAATGCTGGGCAGGGTACAGAGAAGAGGGAACCCCCTTCCACTGTTGATAGGAATGTAAATTATACAATCACTATGAAGAACAATAGGGATGTTCCTCAAGGATCTGGGACTAAAACTACCATATGATGGAGCAATCCCACTGCTGGGCATAGACCCTGAGAAAACCATGACTCCAAAAAGCACATGTACCCCAGTGCTCACTGCAGCACTATTTACAACAGCCAGGACATGGAAGCAAGCTAGATGTCCATCAGCAGATGAGTATCTAAAGAAGATGTAGTACATATACACAAGGGAATATTACTTAGTCATAAAAAGGAACAAAACTGGGTCATTTGTAGTGGTGTGGATGAATCTAGAGTCCGTCATATGGAGTGAAGTAAATCAGAAGGAGAAAAACAAATATCATATATTAGCACACATATATGAGCTGATTCACATTGTTGTACGGCAGAAATTAACACAACATTGCAAGGCAAGTATCCTCCAATTTAAAAAGAACTAAAAAAAAAAAAAAGGAAGAGAAATGAGTCTTGCTGGCTGCCTCGCTCTCAGAGCATCAGGGATGGTAATTCTGCATTTTTATACTTCTGGGGAAAATAAGCCCAGCACAACAGCAAGCCTCACTCACGAGCTCACTGCAACATTGCTCCTCCTCAGATGCCCAGGTCTCTCCCCTTATCTTCCTCTCCCTCGACAACCAGGACAAGTGTGTTCACTGAGCTGTTGGGTGCTTGAAACACAGAGGACCCTTGAATGTCCCTAAATACTTGTGCAACTTGCTTTACACTGTCTATTTTGTCGAAAACAGTCTGTCAGTTTTCTGCACAAGGTATCGGGTTAGCCTTCCATGTATAAAAGTGGGAGAACTGGGAAAATTTAAACAAGCACCTTTTTAAAACAAGAGAGAAAAAAACTTAAAGGAACATCTTGCTATTGTAAAATGCAACGTGGACTGTCCAATGCTTCTACAGCCCCTGCCCCTTCCTAAGCTTGGTAGAAAAGAAAAGTCCCTGGTGTGAAAGTCAGACGACCTGGTCCAGTTCAAGTCTGGTCCTGCCCCTAACTGGCTATGTGACCTCAGCAGGTCACGTAACCTCTCCAGGCCTCAGCTTCCTCATCCATCAGCTTACAAATGATCTTTTTTTCTTAATTAATTTATTTTTTAATGGAAGGATAATTGCTTTACTGAATTTTACTGTTTTCTGTCAAACCTCAACATGAATCAGCCATTGGTATACATATGTCCCCTCCCTCTTGACCCTCCCTCCCACTTACAGATGATCTCTGAGGTCCCTTTCTGCTCAACATTTTTATAATAAAGAGCAGGCAGAGGAATGCTTGCTCCTCAAAGGACTGGAAGTAGGACAGAAGAAGATGAGCAAGAGAAAGGAAGCCCTTGGCCACGTGACTGGTGTGAGGAAGGGTCTGAGCCCCCTTTTGTAATAAGGGACTGCCTTGCCTAGAGGGGCACTGAACGCCTCAATGCTGAGGGCTGTGTTAAATATCTGAGAACTGCTATTATCTAAGTGATGAGAGGAAGCCTCAAGATTGCAGTGGAGGTTCAGCTGAGGCCAGTGAATTTTTATGCCATCCTTAAGAGCTGACTGTCAGACAACTCCGTGAGAAGGCATGATGGACCCTGAGAAGGAAGAAACAGTGTCTGCTTAACAATGAAATAAGCTACCATGAACCTCAGAGATCCTTTTAATAGTGGGATGGAAGGTAATTCGAGATGGTTCTCTTAAATATCCTTACTTACATTTCAGATGCAGTGGTCACTGATGTCCCAGTTGTACATGTTTTATTACTCAGACACTGAGAAGACAAGGTGATGTTTGGAAATTTTTTTCTGTAGTGTCCTGGTTGGAATTTAAATCTGTTGTAAGTTTCATAGCACTAACACCCTTCTAGTTTGAATCTATATTGTTGAGCATCTGAAGAGCAAAAACATCAGCACTCTGAAATACAAAGAATAAAACAAAATAAATGAATGTGCCAAAAGTTCAAGGATCATTGAGATCCATGTAGCTTCCTCATCGATAAAGCAAAAGTCAGTAGCAAGCAGGTGTTTATACTGTGGGAACAGAAAATAAACTTAACCATGATGAGTCTCCTTATTAGGGATGGAAGTAAAGTTTGTTTCAATTTTTTATGAAAATAAACACCATTTCTGAATTCCTTTCAACCTGAGCTTAGATGGACTCATCTGAGTTCTGTGTTCATATTAGTAGATATTCCATGTTTGGGATTTTATCATATTTTGCCACATTTTAATCCTCAGCTCCAAGGTGCATGGGTTGAGAGGTATTTAACAAACAAAACCACCTATTATGTGCCAAACTCTATGCTAGAAACTAGGGGGAAAACAAAGACGGCAGAGATTCCTGTCCCAGTCAGGGAAACAAACATGCAAACAAATATCAGAGGATTAGTGGAAGGACAACAGGGGACAGAGTCAGAAATGACTAAGTTTGCTTAAAGCCCTTGGAGAAGGCTTCTTTCTACAAAGCTCTGTTTTCACACAGCAGTCCATGCCTTCAGTTCAATGAAAGCCCTCTTAGAAGAGACACAAGGGCACACGACCCATTGGAGAAGGTGAGGATGGTGCGTTATCAATCATGACTGTGTGTGCTCAGTCGCTAAGTTCTGTCCAACTCTTTTGCAACCCCGTGGACTGTAGCCCACCAGGCTCCACTGTCCATGGGATTCCCCAGGCAAGAACACGAGAGTGGGCTGCCATTCCCTTCTCCAGGGGGTCTTCCTGACCCAGGGATCTAGCCCACATCTCTTGGGTCTCCTGCATTAGCAAGCGGATTCTCTACCACTGGGCCACCTGGAAAGCCACTACCAATCACATCCTTCACCCATCTTTCTGTCAGTTAATCCTCACACCGAGCAAAATACACCAAGAGCCTCCATTCTGGGAACGTATTTCTCCTCACCTTCCGGGGGTGCTAACTGCCAGGGTCCTAAAGACCCTGTCTGCTCCTCTGACTGTCCTGCCAGTAACACTGGCATATCAGAAAGAAAACAAGATTATACATAAAACATGACTGTTTCTTCACGAATCCACACAACCCCTGAGAAGTACCAGAGAACCAACAATCAAGCGAGCATGCTCAGTGCTTCAGTCATGTCTGACTCTTTGCAACCCCAAGGACTATATAGCCCAGCAGGCTCCTCTGTCCATGGGATTCTTCAGCCAAGAATACTGGAGTGGATTGCCATGCCCTCCTCCAGGAGATCTTCCTGACCCAAGGACTGAACCTGTATTTCCTACATTGGCAGGTGGATTTTTTACCTCTGAGACACCAGGGAAGCCCTAAAACTTAAGCTGACATCTGCTATTTAGCTTTGCTGTAGAAAGTCTATTATGGTAGTTGTTAGCATCCCGAATAATACTTAAAAACGGTCATCTATTTATAATTTATCTTCTAACATAACACTATTATTTCTGGAAAGCTTGCAGCAAGACAAAAATGGCCTTATTCCAACCACCAAAATCAATTCTTCTGTACAAATTTGATATAGGCAGCCTGTGTACCATTTGAAAAAGCTCACTGACCTGTGAAGCCTGGCATTTGCACCATAAAATTTATACCTGATTTGATGAAGTTATTGAACACTGTGCTCACCTCATCTAAGGTTTAAAAGCAATCATACATACTTTTGCTTTTTCTCTTTAGGAAGAAGTTTGGGCTAAGTGGCAAATCAAGTTGTTTGTGCTTTGGATGGGGGTAAAGACAAACAGTCTAGACAGCACTTAATGAAAACTATAAGTTAATTTTGAGTGTGATGCTGGAGGTTCATTGCCAAGTGAAAATGATGGAGATTATTTTTAAAAGGCAATAGAAGAGGAGGGGAAAAAGACATAATGCAATATTTGAATATGAGTCTATTTTCTTCACTAGATTGCTAATTAAAAGTTTATTTTCATATGGTCTAATCTTAGGATTCAGGAGACATGAACGATGCACAAAATCTATCTGGCCTGTTAAATAGGGATAATTAGGAATACAAATATTCACCCTCCTTAATATTTGGCTCTGCAGCAATCCAGACACAAATGAATCTCCTGATTTTTCACTGCCACATGACAGCCAATCATGGATATTGACTTTTAATATTAAATAGTAAAACAAAAGCATCCCAGCTTTTCCACTTTATTTATAAAAAGAGCAGCTTAGCTGTAGCCATTCAAAATTGTTTAACAAGGTCATACAAATATCAGTACGTAACAGGCTGAACCATGAGTGAGAATGGTTGTGCACAATTCTTATCTCACACAGGTTCGCATCACTGACAAGGACTCCTAGCATCCCATTCCAGGAGCCTCACACTCGATGACTGGCTGGAGTGGGCAAAAGACCCAAACTTTTCAGGACTGTTCTGAAAGTGTTTGTTTGGTGGGCATGAATTTTTTCCATCTCAATCCATGTCTTTAGAAACTTAACCAAGTTGAAAAAGCAGACATTTGATCATTTGGATAAATCCTAAGATTTTGATTTAATAGGCAACAGCAGGAATTTAATGTGCTCCATGAAATCTGTTCTGAAATTGTGACTTTGTTTCTGCAAATTTTTAAGTGATCTGAGTGATTCTTTTAAGCACGGGCTGTTTTGCTTAAAAAAAAAAAAAAAAACTTCTTAGTCTTTACTGTTCAATTCACAGACACACTTGAGTCTGGATACATGAGTATCTTATAGGTCTGTGTAGGAGGGCAACTATAAAATGATCTGTGTAAGTATGAAAATAAGGTTGTCTTCTGAGGTGTGCAGTCTAGAATTAGCAGCTAGGGGGTCAAACGTAAGTGTATATAGGTGCAATAAAGAACCAGATTACCTCTCAGCACAGTAACTCTTGTCCTGAGAGTTATTTCCATAACCTATTGGAAGTGAATGGCCAGCTGCATTGTGAACTTACAAGGACTGTCTCTGCTTGCTGATTCTAAGGGCACTGAAATGGATACATCACGTGGTCATCAGCTCTATAGGGCTGTATAGGCTGTATAGTGCCATAAAGCACACAGACAGCAGTAACTCCTTCCACGGCCATAATGACTAAGCAGCTGCTGATAGTTTGGCTTCTTATGGAGTTTGTCTACAGGGTGAAATAAGCTAATCAAGCCAATTTGAATACATAGTCCACTTGACATTGAATTTATCAAGTAAATCATCACCGCTAACCATGATCCATTGCTTACTGGATGCCAGACAATGTTCTAAGCACTTTACATCTATTATGTTGTTCGGTCCTCTCAACAGGACTAAGAGCTAAGTCACCTCGCCAAGGTCACATAGCTTGTTAGCAGAGAAGCCAGGATGCGAGCCTAGGAAACCTACATCTCGAGTGTGTAGCCTTGTGCTACCAATAATCTGAGTGTAGTCAACAGGGTTGCTGTGAGCTTTGACATCACTAATTAGTATCTTAACACCCGTCATTTGTGAAGCACCAATAATAAGACCGTATTTCCAACACTAAAGGGCTACAGCTAACCCAGGACTATAGGCAATTCCCCAGAGACAGAGCACCCTACTTGGGTGAGCTGTCAACCCATGGTTCCCAGAGAAGATTTCCACACACGACTATCCAATGTACCTTGACTTTAAATTCCTCACTTGGAGAAATTAACTATGTTCTTGTTTTCCGTGTTGAAGTTTTGATTTGACTGTGTTCGGATTATTTGATGCTTTAGTAAAATAGTATAATCCCCTCTGTCACTGGGAATCCGAGAAATTGGATTTTCTTGTATGGGTTAGTTCAGAAGTCAGTAACCTAGCCTCCTGGCTGTGTAAACCAAATCTCTAGACTCTGCTTTGAGGTTTTCCAAACACCATCCAAACTGTAAAGAGTTAAAGACATGGACAGGAACATCATGGGAATTCACAGTGTGACCACTGGCTCCAACATGGAAACCAGGCATGCAAACTGGGCTCAGTGTCCCTCTACTTTTGATGCAAATAAACAGTCAAAATCTCCCTCCCCCATCACTTTCACTTCTTATTCCTTGCTGCTGCTAAGTCGCTTCAGTCGTGTCTGACTCTGTGGGACCCCATAGACGGCAGCCCACCAGGCTCCCCCGTCCCTGGGATTCTCCAGGCAAGAACACTGGAGTGGATTGCCATTTCCTTCTCCAGTGCATGAAAGTGAAAAGTGAAAGTAAAGTCTTATTCCTTAGTTGAAATAAAATAGTTTATCCCTACATGGATTAACTCTCTCAAATATCCTGAAGGTACATGAGTAGGTGCTACCAGTTTTCATGTCCCAATTAAATCATTAAAATATACATTTGTGAATATGGAATATGTGGTCATGTTAGAGTGTGATATTTGCCTACTGATTCCACTTTAAATATGCTTTTGATAAGGTAATATATTATTGTGCTTTTTAAAATACAAAGTGCTTTACAAACACTGTTCATCATAATTCAACATTTTCCACAATGTGTTCTGTAGAACGTTCATTACATAGCATATTAATAGAAGTGATCCCAGAAGGGAAAAAATGCAGTTTCTAAGGCTTAGTAAATACTAGAAACAATGAGTGCAGTGGGTCTCTCTCCTGCAGGGTTTCTCAGAGCTTTCAACTTATTGTGTATTATATATTGTGAAGGGGCTTCCTAGGTGGCACACTTGTAAAGAACCTGCCTGCCAGTGCAGGAGAAGCAACATCATGGGTTCCATCCCTGAGTGGGAGAAATCCCCTGGAGTAGGAAATGGCAACTCACTCCAGTATTCTTGTCTGGAGAATTCCGTGGACTGAGGAGTCTGGCGGACTACACGACAGTCCATGGGGTCACAAAGAGTCGGACAGGACGGAGCACACACACACGCATATATTGTGAGTTTCTAAGGAAGGGCAACAACATGTTGACATTTCTCTCCCTGTGGTGAAGGCTCGGTTTTCAGGTTTCCCGCCAATTCACAGAGGAGCTCTATTTTACTAAAATATAATAAGAGTGATTTTTTAGAAAAACAGAAATAAAAAAATAAATAATACAAGATATGACCTATTTTTATGAATAGATTGAACAGATGCAAAATCATGAAGTCAAATTTCTCCTCAAGTTTCTAAAAGTTTAGTCTTGGTTTTTGAATGTGTCCCATAGCGGATGGACGGGAAACAAGTTGTAAACAGGCATCATTTGCCGGATCACAGTTTGAGCCCCAGTGCATATGGCATTTGCCACCTGTATTTGATCACCAATATTTGGACAGATAATCTAGTGAGTTCAAACATTAGTTTAAGGAAATATGTGTTGAAAATGCTGCTTTGTTTTCCAAATCCATTTGATCACTTATCCTAGTTTAACTGTAGAGGAAAATCAGCTTCATTCAATGTCAAAGAGGCAGTTTGAATTCTGCTCTCTGAACACAAAGTGGTAAACATACTCCAGGTGAATGAATAATTGAGCTTGGTACATGAAAATGTGGAGAATGAGGCAGGCTAGGAAGGCATGATAAAAGAGCTGCCTGGTTCTCTACTGATACTTGCTAAGTCCAACCAAAGCAAAAGCTACTAGAAGAGGAGAAGAAAAAAATGTGCAGTGCTTGCTTGCACTTGAGTTTCTTTATATAAATTTCCCTAGTGAGGAGACAGAGTTTCCTAACCTGGAAGTAGGAGCAGTCTGTATCCCATGCAGTCATGTGAATTTCAACTAAGCTGATTTTACTCTCCCCTCCAATCATTTTGGATCAATCAGTCACATTTTGAGTTGACTTCTTTGTACCTAGCAATGTGTCAGATTCTATATCTTTTCTGATTCTGAGCCTGTTTTGTAATATAAAAGTGAAATAAAAGGTTTCTTAAGAGCTATTAGTGTTTTGCCTAAGGTTCTGTTCCTCATCAGAAATGTTAAATTATAAAATCATAAAGTGCAGTTTTAAGAACTGTGCCTCTGTCTAAGAGTAAAGATTGACTGTAAAATTCAGCTCAAGGTTTGAGCTGGTGGAAGAGTTCTAAAATAAAACACAAAAGCAAATAAATTCTGTTGATGTTGTGCCTTGACACTGTTGTGGAAACAGAAACCAAATTACTTGAATGTAGTTTCAGGTGATAAAAATGAACACTTCCTACAGCAAAATGTTTTAACCAGAACTTAGACATATAGGAAAGTTCTTTGCACTTGTCAGTCTTGATTGGTTTTGAAGAAAGGTGGAAACTTGTGCTATACACATGTGCAAAAGACACTTGAGTAGTGATCATTGTAATTGAAATGTGAATAATCACAATAGTGAAATGGAATATTCAGCTTTAAAATCCTTTCAAAAAGAGAAAACGTTCTTGAAAACTAAATGAATGACTCTGAGACAGGGATAACACTGTCAATATTTGAGGTCAGATTTATCATTCATTACCCTTTTGCTGAAGACTGCCTCGGTAGACTGGAAATCCAAAGCCAATATAGTAGAGTCAGAAAAAAAAAAAAGAGAGAGAGAGAGAGATACTATTATTGAGCCTATCTCCACTTGCCTGGAAACCTAGAGCACTCACAAGTAAAATGTTGTTGATTTCAGGTGACCTTTTCTCTGCCTTACCCTTCTTACTTTTGCTAATACCCCATTTTAACACTTGAAAAGGTCATTGTCTTATGCAGTCAGACAGGAGAGAATTGATAATGATGATGGAAATTCTGCCTTCCCCACAGAGTCAAACCGTGACACAAGCTGCTTGACATCCTGGTGGAAGCAGGGTAAGTCCTGTGGAGAGGTATTACAGGTGATGCCACTTGAGAAGTAGCAACATGTCCATTTTGTCCTCCAAATTTCTCTCCCCCTGAATGCTATTACCGGAAATTTTCAGCCTTGGAATCACTATTTAAATTAAGAAAGAAAGTCCTTATGGTATCAAAATCCTCCACAAACCTGCCAATGCAGGAGAGACAAGAGACGCAGGTTCAATCCCTGGGTCAGGAAGATGCCCTGGAGGAGACAACGGCAACCCATTCCAGGATTGCTGCCTGGAGAATCCCACGGACAAAGGAGCTTAGTGGGCTACACTACAGCCCATGCGGCTGCAAAGAGTCAGGCATGACTGGGTGCCTGAGCGCACACACAGCACACATTTGTTGGCAGATGAGCCTGACTCATTGCAGGGTATGAAGGCGTGGGAGGCAGGTGGTAACACGGGAGGTGCAACGTCTTGCATCCACTGAGCACTGAGTGGTGAGAAAGAGCTAAAGGAAAAGAACCACCTAGAGGAGCAGGAGTGGGCAACAGAGGAGGTAATGGCTGGAGGGCATCACCAAATCAATGGAATGAGTTTGAGCAAACTGCAGGAGACAGGGCAGGAAGGGAAGCCTGGTATGCTGCAGCCCATGGCCACAAAGACTTGGACATGACTGAGCAACTGAATCACAATAGAGGCTCCATGGACATCACAGGTAGAAGGTAGGCACCAAAGACAAGATATACGCATGTAGACCTCAGCCTGGAGAGCACTGGTGTGAAGTTACCTGGAACACACTTCACACTCATGCACAGCAGATGCTCAATCAGCAGTCTTTGCTCTCTTTTTCATTCTTCTATGAAAGAGTCTAGTCTACATCACAGTAAACCTGAGCTGATCTTTCTTGTTTGATAGTTGGAGATTGACACCTTATGACACTTTATTTCCTATAAGTCTCAAAACTGGAGGGAGAAGAGTGAAGGTTTTAGATATGATAACACATTTCAATTGTCTTTTATTTCATTTGTTTATTCATATTTTCAAAAAGAGTGCTTTGGCAGTACTACTTTTAACTCAGATTGGTTGTATTGCTTACATGGCATTGTCTCCCTTTGTCCTCTCAGGATAATGCTGAAGGTGGCATAACTTCCATTTAAGATAGGAGGAAACCTGGGTATAGGATGAGTAAGAAAGATCAAGGTCAAGAGTTAGATTAAGAGTCCCTAGTGTCTATTATGTCACCCAATGTTCTATGAAACTAAATCTCAAGCCCTAAGTCATGCTGCAAAGAAATTTTGGTAGCATTGGGTCAGGACCTGATGAAGCTCAATAGTGAAAGTGAAATGAAGTCGCTCAGTCGTGTCTGACTCTTTGTGACCCGTGGACTGTAGCCCACTAAGCTCCTCTGTCCACGGGATTCTCCAGGCAAGAATACTGGAGTAGGTTGCCATTTCCTTCTCCATGAAGCTCAATAGAGAGCAAGAATGAGATCTGATCTCTGCTCTATCACAGGGATCATCAATAAAATCTCACATGTATCAGATGCTCAGTATTTGTTTGTTAAATCTTCATGTGTGTGGAAGAGAAGCTTCTGAGAAAGAACATGAAAAGATGGAACTTAGCAAGATACGTTTCAAATTGCATCAGAGAAAGCTTGGGTAAACTATTGTAACAGGGAGCTCTGGGGAATATCAAGTTTCTTCCTGCCCCCGTGAATTTCAGCTGCAGCCAGAGCAGACCGTTCTGTGCGAGTGCAGATTCAGCCTCACTGACACACACCCTGTGCCTTTCTGCTTCTGCCCCAGGGCCCTTCCTCATGCTGACAAATGTCCTTAGTTCCCACACATGCGATCAGGAAGAGAGGGGGTTACTGCTTCCAGCAGCTGCCTTCCACCTGGAAGGATGTGAGTCTGGGGATGAATGTCCCAGCCTCCCCTCCTTGAGGAGACAGTGTTAAGAGAAATTCTGTTTGCCACCAAGGAGGTAAACTAAGCCCCATTACCTATGGCAGTGACTTAGAAAACACACCCTTAATATCTTCTTCTCCTTCTTCTCTTACTGTCCTGAACACCTTCATTGCTGGTTACTGGGAGCAGTTTCCAAAGAAACTGGCTGCACTGAGTCTTTGATTCAGGCGCTACTTTCCAGGGAAACCAACCTAAGATAATCATTTAAAGGATGTATTGACTTTGACTCAAAGTTTGGCAGGAAATAGTTATAGAAAATAGACAATTAGAATAAGTATAGAAAACGTTTTGATAGAGGCAGTGAAATGGGTCATAGTCAAGACTGATCTTCAGCTCTTAAGAATGGCCCTGGGGCCCAGCTATTAACCGAGTTTGCTACTCCCGTACCACCTGGAAGATCGCTGTTGCTCTGAGCCGCAGAGGGCCTCCTCACCTCAGCCTGCTCCCCAAGCCTCTCTGTTACAATGCCCAAGAGTGCCTTGTGGTCCACACACTAAAGGAACAATGCCAGGGGCTCTCAAGACCTTACCCCAGTGCCTCAGCCATTGTAAGGGTCATGCCCATTTGACACTGATTATTAAACATTCTTAAAGTCGTCTTTGGCTATCACAATTCATAGGAAATACACTAATTTTAGGGATGGGGACGTGATTATCATGAAAGATATCCTGAAGAACTGACACTAAAGTTGGAAAGGGGTTACACAAAGGAAATAGCTTCTGTGATAATCCAGAGAGGAGAAATTATAGCACTTTATAAGAAGCAAAGGGGCTTCCCAGGTATGCAGTGGTAAAGAGTCCACCTACCCATGCAAGAGATGCAAGAGACACAGGTTTGATCCCTGGAAGATCCACTAGAGTAGGAAATGGCAACCCACTCCAGTATTCTCGCCTGGAAAATTCCATGGACAGAGGAGCCTAGGAGGCTACAGTTCATCACTACAGTGATTGCAGTGAACTGGACACGACTGAGCAACTGAGCATGCGTGTATAGAAAGCAAAGGATATTCAACATGGCAAGGCAGGAATATAAACAGAGGCCACATCGCTTAGGTTATGCCAGACGAGGTTAAGAGTTGACACTCCTCTCAAAAACCATTGAAGGAGAAAGGCTCTAATCAAGAGAGCATGATGGCCCCTCACATCTAACTCAGGGTATGAGGTCCCGCCCAGGAATGGATGAGCTCCCTAAATGAGCTTCTGTCCAATGACTTTCCATGAATTATAGCCTCAAATGTATATAACATTGTCTGCTTGCTTCCAGCATGTCAGCTATAATTGATGCATTTGTATAAAGGCATTTGATCCTCACAACAAACCTGTGAATTAGACGTTATTGTCATCCCCACTTCACAGATGAGAACGCCAGCTCAGAAAAAGGTAAAATACTTTGGCCAAAGTTACAGTGTTAGCAGGTGGCTGAGCTGGCTCCTGAATTCTGATGTTTTATACTTTAGAGAGGCTGATGCAATCTCAAATTACAGACATGAAATTCAGAAGCTGTTCCACAGTGTTTTTATCAGAGCTGGAGCTGGTTCTCAGAAGAGTGTATCTATCCAGATTAATAATGAGTGAATAGAAACCCAAGGGTCAATTACAGGATTTGAGTCTAAAAACACAGCATGTTGGGTCAGCAAATCCCAATGCCAGTGATAAGTCTCACCACATCATAAATATATAATGTACAGAAATAGAAGAAAACTCAATGGCCAGTGAGTGATTGACATTATAAAGAACATACTTGGGATTTGGAGAGTAAGTGGAGATGAAAAGGGTGAAATATTTATAGATCTCAACTTCTCGTTTACCAGTGAATGTAAGTGTGAGTGATTCAAACATCCTTAGTGGGTACCACAATTGTGGAAGACACAAAAAAGTAGGAATTATACTCCCCCAAAATGGGGACATGCTTCCCAGTCACCAGCAGGGTACATCTTTAACAGAAAGCCAAGATTCACGCATTCAGTTCAGTTCAGTTCAGTCACTCAGTTGTGTCCAACTCTTTGTGACCCCATGAACCGCAGCACACCAGGCCTCCCTGTCCATCACCAACTCCCGGAGTCCACCCTAACTCATGTCCATCGAGTTGGAGATGCCATCCAACCATCTCATCCTCTGTCATCCCCTTCTCCTCCTTCCCCCAATCCCTCCAAGCATCAGTCTTTTCAAATGAGTCAGCTCTTTGCATCAGGTGGCCAAAGTACTGGAGTTTCAGCTTTAGCATCAGTCCCTCCAATGAACACTCAGGACTGATCTCCTTTAGGATGGAATGGTTGGATCTCCTTGCAGTCCTAGGTGCTCCTAAGAGTCTTCTCCAACACCACAGTTCAAAAGCATCAATTCTTCGGCACTCAGCTTTCTTTGTAGTGCAACTCTCACAACCATACATGACCACTGGAAAAACCATAGCCTTGACTAGATAGATCTTTGTTGGCAAAGTAATGTCTCTGCTTTTGAATATGCTGTCTAGGTTGGCCATGACTTTCCTTCCAAGGAGTGAGTGTCTTAATTTCATGGCTGCAATCACTATCTGCAGTGATTTTGGAGTCCGGAAAAATTAAGTCAGCCACTGTTTCCATTGTTTCCCCATCTATTTGCCATGAAGTGATGGGACTGGATGCCTTGATCTTAGTTTTCTGAATGTTGAGCTTTAAGCCAGCTTTTTCACTCTCATCTTTCACTTTCATCAAGAGGCTCTTTCATTCCTCTTCCTTTCTGCCATAAGGGTGGTGTCATCTGCATATCTGAGGTTATTGATATTTCTTCCGGCAATCTTGATTCCAGCTTGTGCTTCCTCCAGCCCAGATTCACACATGAACAATGACAAAATGAGAAAGGATGAGATAAATGCTCTGAGACTGCCTGCGTGAAGTATTAGGGAATCCTTGGAGGGTGGACCCCAGAAAGCGGTAGGCAGAAGACATGGGTCTTGAAGTTAGAAATGAGGGGGATGGGAATATTCCAAAGAGAAAGAAGAGCAACCAAAATGAAGACATAGGACATAATACCATTTTGTAATTGAGAAAACAACAAACAGTTCAGACTGTATGACATCAGCGTTACAAAGTGGAGTGAAGAGCATTCATTCATTTATTCATTTACTTTAGTCTGAGGGCTGTTAGATCTCAAACACTGTGTTAGGCATTGCAGATGGATACATTAGTGGACAAAATAAGCCTTGTGAGAATTATTCAACAAAGGGTTAGCAGACAGGAAGGAAGAGAAACCAATAAACAAAGTGATTAAGTTGAGATAAGTAGCCTGAAGCCTGCAAAGGTACAATGGTTTTGCAGCCAAATGTGTTTCAACTTCTGAGAATTCCTGGTGAGAAGTAGGGGTAAGTAAGTAAGTAAAGTCACCAGTCATGTCCAACTCTGTGACCCCAGGGACTGCAGCCCACCAGGCTCTTCAGTCCATGAGATTCTCCAAGCAAGAATACTGGAGTGGGTTGCCATTTCCTTCTCCAGGGGATTTTCCCGACCCAGGGATCGAACCCAGTTCTCCCGCATTGGAGGCAGACGCTTTAACCTCTGAGCTACCAGGGACAATCAGTGTGTTTTTGAGACTCTTAATCTCAGGATGAAATGTGGGAGGAGAGATGGGAGCAAGGGGACTAGTCAGGAGGCTACTGCCTTAGGCTAGGCAGAAGTTGATGGGGTTGAAGTAAGATAATGGATGTGGAAATCCACAGAAGTATACACAGGCCTTGATAGGCAACTGGGTGTGGCAGATGGGGACAAGAAGGAGCCACAGTCAGCGTCCGCTCAACCAAGCGACCGTGGAACCAGCAGAAGATGGCCTTGAGGTGAAAACAAATGTAAAATTCTGGTATAATATCCATTTGGAAATGTCTAATTGTCACAATCAATATCTGAGTACCTATCTTGTACTAGCTACTTCCTTAGTCAGGGATGGACTTCCCAGGTGGCTCAGTGAGTAAAGAATCCACCTGCAATGTAGGAGATACAGGATTCATGGGCTCAGTACCTGGGTCAGGAAGATCCCTTGGAGGAGGGCATGGCAATCCACTCCAGTATTCCTGCCTGGAGATTCCCATGGACAGAGGAGCCTGGCGGGCTACAGTCCATGGGGTTGCAAAGAGTCAGACACGACTAAAGTGACAGAGCCCATACACACATGCGCTATCAGAAGTGCTTCCAATAAATAGATTAAAAGCCTGCAATTTAGGGTAGCAAACCCGAGCTGAAAATAGTGCTCTATGGGAATTATCCATGTAGACACAATAGCTGAAACTCTAAGAAAAGAGAGTAACACCAAGACACATCAGGCACCACCCATGTCATAGGGATCTCTTTTTAATTTGAGGTAGAATTATATTTTCTAGGCCCAAAATAAAAAATAATGCTAGATCCCTTCAGAAATATTTTCTATCAAGGCCGTGCTTGGCTTTTATGTGAATCTCCACCACATTTGCCTTGGGAGCCTTCAATGAGCATGGGCCTGCATACTCCTAAAGCTGCTTTTGTATTCCCTCCTGCATTCAGGACTGGAAAATAACAGTTCTGCTGCCAGAGGATGAGAAACTGTTTTATGTACCTCTTTAAAGCTATTAGATTCTACTTAACTGCTTTTGATACTTACAAATATTAATTGAATAACTTACCTTTTCACTAAAAAAGATATTAAAATTGAGAGAGAGAGAAAAAAAAATCCCTTCTCAGCTATCCGTACTGGCTACTTGTGTCTATCTAGGTCAAGAGGAGGAGCCCAGACCTCAGCGGCCACAGGAAGTAATCACTTAATAACAGACAGGGCTCAGGAGGACAAAAGTGGCCTCTGAAGCCTGGTTTGAAAATCCATTCCCATATTGCTAGTTTTCATTCCAAGACGCTGCCTACATTTGCTTGAAAGTAATTTCAGGCAGGGACTAGAGTGGATAAAGGTGAAGAGGAAACAAGATTGCTTGTGAAATATTTGTTGAAACTGGGTAATGACCAAATGGGGGTTCATCATACTATTCTACTTTTGTATGTGTTCACATTCCTCATAACAAGAGTACATTTCTCATTTTAAATGTATTTCTAGAAGTACCTGGGCTTTGATGCTATTTGCCTCTGAAAGAAGCAAGAAGAAACTCAAAAAGCCCAGTTGTTGTCAGGGACTTCCTTGCCAGTAGTTAAGACTCTGTGCGTCTGCTGCAGGGGGTGTGGGTTCCATCCCTGGTGGGAGAACTGAGATTCCACATGCTACATGGTATGGTCAAATTTTTTTTTTTAATCACATAAAAACAGTGTTCCCAACAGCTGCAGCTGACATGATCATAAATTGTGTCCACCTCACAGGTGACTTCAAAGACTGAGCCCCCACTTCACCCGGCGAACTAAATAAGAATCATCATGAAACAGCATGACTGCTGGATAAAAGGGAGATTGACCCAAAAGTGCATTGTGAATAAGAGGTTGATCTTCATTAGTTGGGGGCCCTGCTGAATTTCTGAAAGACAGTCATATACGATCCAATGGAAGTTTAATGTAAGCAGATGAAGGCTTAGGAGAGGGCTACAGGGAAGGTAGAAGCCACATTTTTATCCCAGAAACTGGAGAAGTCTGGACCCTGAAAGTGCAAGGAGTGGAACACCAATCAGGATAACAAGTCTGCCCAGCACGCTTGTCTCCCCATCACTCTGTGCAGAGATGTTAACAGGGGTGGCGCTGGCACCCAAAGGGAAGTGGGAGATTAGCTCTCAGAAAAACCCGAATAAGCCACTTGGGAAAGACTGAGCAGACATTCTTGGCCCACAGATGCTGAATTTGCAGCACTTCTTTGTATGAAGAGTCCACCTGGGGAAGCACACCCACACAGCGCCAGAGGAAGCCCTGGACAGTTGCCTAGCACTGAAGACAGTAGTGTTAGCTAGCCAGCAAGGCACTCCAGACAGTGCAGAAGGCGACAGACACACTGAAGAAGTTATACCAGAGGAACCAGAGACGATTCAGGGAATAAGAGATGTTTTAAAAATGCAACTAGTAAACTCAGCCATTCCAGTCCATTTTAGCTCGCTGATTCCTAAAATGTATGTCAATGTTCACGCTTGTCATCTCCTGTCTGACCACTTCCAATTTGCCTTGATTCCTGGACCTGACATTCCAGGTTCCTGTGCAATACTGCTCTTTACAGCATCGGACTGTACTTCCATCACCAGTCACATCCACAGCGAGGTGTGGTATTGCCTTTGGCTCCATCTCTTCATTCTTTCTGGAGTTATTTCTGATCTCCAGTAGCATATTGGGCACCTACCAACCTAGGCAGTTCATCTTTCAGTATCATACCCTTTTGCCTTTTCATACTGTTCATGGGGTTCTCAAGGCAAGAATACTGAAGTGGTTTGCTATTCCCTTCTCCAGTGGACCACGTTTTGTCAGAAGTCTCCAATAAAATAGACTGGAATGGGTGAATTTAACTTGATGACCATTATATCTACTACTGTGGGCAGGAATCCCTTAGAAGAAATGGAGTAGCCATCATGGTCAACAAAAGAGTCCAAAATGCAGTATTTGGATGCAACCTCAAAAACAACAGAATGATCGCTGTTCATTTCCAAGACAAACCATTCAGTATCGCAGTAATCCAAGTCTATGCCCCGACCAGTAATGCTGAAGTTGAACGGTTCTATGAAGAACCTTCTAGAACTAACACCCAAAAAAGATATCCTTCTCATTATAGGGGACTAGAATGCAAAAGTAGGAAGGCAAGAAGTACCTGGAGTCACAGGCAAGTTTGGCCTTAGAGTACAGAATGAAGCAAGGCAAAGGCTGATAGAGTTTTGCCAAGAGAACACTCGGTCATAGAAAACATCCTCTTCCAACAACATAAGAGAAAACTCTACATGTGGACATCACCAGATGGTCAATACTGAAATCAGATTGATTATATTCTTTGCAGGCAAAGATGGGGAAGCTCTATACAGTCAGCAAAAAACAAGACCAGGAGCTGACTGTGGCTCAGATCATGCACTCCTTATTGCCAAATTCAGACTTAAATTGAAGAAAGTAGGGAAAACCACTAGACCATTCAAGTACGACCTAAATCAAATCCCTCACGATTATACAGTAGAAGTAACAAATAGATGCAAGGAATTAGATGTGATAGAGTGCCTGAAGAACTATGGATGGAGGTTTGTGACATTGTAGAGGAGGCAGGGATCAAGATTATACCCAAGAAAAAAGAAATGCAAAAAGGCAAAATGGTTGTCTGAAGAGGCCTTACAAATAGCTGAGAAAAGAAGAGAAGCAAAAGGCAAAGGAGAAGAGGAAAGATATACCCATTTGAATGCAAAGTTTCAAAGAATAGCAAGGAAAGATAAGAAAGCCTTGCCTTCCTCAGCGATCAATGCAAAAAAATAGAGGAAAACAATAGAATGGGAAAGATTAGAGATCTCTTCAAGAAAATTAGAGATACCAAGGGAACATTTCATGCAAAGATGGGCACAATAAAGGACAGAAATGGTAGGGAACCAAGAGAAGCAGAGGAGGTGGCAACAATACATAGAAGAACTGTTCAGAAAAGATCTTTACAACCCAGATAATCACCATGGTCTGATGACTCACCTAGAGACAGACATGCTGGAATGTGAAGTCAAGTGGGCTTTAGAAAGCATCACTACGAACAAAGCTAGTGGAGGTAATGGAATTAGAGTTGAGCTATTTCAAAAACTAAAAGATGATGTTGTGAAAGTGCTGCAGTCAATATGCCAGCAAATTTAAAACACTCAGCAGTGGCCACAGGACTGGAAAAGGTCAGTTTTCATTTCAATCCCAAAGAAAGGCAATGCCAAAGAATGCTCAAACTACTGCACAATTGACGCATCTCACACACTAGTAAAGTAATGCTCAAAATTCTCTAAGCCACGCTTCAACAGTACATGGACAGTGAACTTCCAGATGTTCAAGCTGGTTTTAGAAAAGGCAGAGAAATCAGAGATCAAATTGCCAACATCCACTGGATCATTGAAAAGGTGAGGGAGTTCCAGAAAAGCATCTATTTCTGATTTATTGACTATGCTAAAGCCTTTGACTGTGTGGATAACAATAAACTGTGGAAAATTCTTCAAGAGATGGGAATACCAGACCACCTGACTTGCCTCCTGAGAAATCTGTATGCAGGTCTAGAAGCAACAGTTAGAACTGGACATGGAAAAAGAGACTGGTTCCAAATAGAAAAAGGAGAACATTAAGGCTGTATATTGTCACCCTGCTTGTTTTACTTATATGCAGAGTACATCATAAGAAATGTCAGACTGGATGAAGCACAAGCTGGAATCAAGATTGCTGGGAAAAATATCAATAACCTCGGATATGCAGATGACACCACCCTAATGGCAGAAAGTGAAGAAGAACTAAAGAGCCTCTTGATGAAAATGAAAGAGGAGAGTGAAAATTTGGCTTAAAACTCAACATTCAGAAAACTAAGATCATGGCATCTGATCCCATCACTTCATGGCAAATAGATGAGAAAATGATGAAAACAGTGACAGACTCTTTTGGAGGTGTCCAAAGTCACTGAAGATGGTGACTTCAACCATGAAATTAAAAAGCACTTGCTCCTTGGAAGAAAAGTTATGACCAACTTAGACAGCATATTAAAAAACAGAGACATTACTTTACCAACAAAGTTCTGTCCTGTCAAAGCTATGGTTTTTCCAGTAGTCATGTATGGATGTGAGAGTTTGACTATAAAGAAACATGAGTGCCGAAGAATTGATGCTTTTGAACTGTGGTGTTAGAACATATTAAAAAACAGAGACATTACTTTACCAACAAAGTTCTGTCCTGTCAAAGCTATGGTTTTTCCAGTAGTCATGTATGGATGTGAGAGTTTGACTATAAAGAAACATGAGTGCCGAAGAATTGATGCTTTTGAACTGTGGTGTTAGAGAAGACTCTTGAGAATTGCTTGGACTGCAAGGAGATCCAACCAGTTCATCCTAAAGGAAATCAGTCCTGAATATTCGTTGGGAGGACTGATATTCAAGCTGAAAGTCTAATACTTTGGCCACCTGATGCGAAGAGCTGACTCATTTGAAAAGACCCTGATGCTGGGAAAGATTGAAAGTGAGAGGAGAAGGGGACAACAGAGGATGAGATGGTTGGATGGCATCACTGACTCAATGGACATGAGTTTGAGTAAACTCCCGGAGTTGGTGGTAGACAGGGAAGCCTGGCGTGCTGCCATCCATGGGGTTACAAAGAGTCAGACATGACTGAGCAACTGAACTGAACTGAGCAAACTCACAGAGATCTGAAAAGACAATTCAGTTGTTAATTAGAAAAGGATACTATTTAACAATAGAAATCTGAGAGAACTCAAACTGAAAAATTTGATCATCAGAATGAAAACTTCAGTGAAAGACATGGAAGATAAAGATGAGTTACTCTCCTTAAAGATAAAGATGAGGTATTCTCCTTATCAGGCTTCCCTGGTAGCTCAGGCGGTAAAGCATCTGCCTACAATGCAGGAGATCTGGGTTCAATCCCTGGGTCAGGAAGATCCCTGGAGAAGGAAATGGCAACCCACTCCAGTATTCTTGCCCGGAAAATCCCATGGACCGAAGGGATCCAGTCCATGGGGTCGCAAAGAGTAGGACACGACTGAGCGACTTCACTTTTCATTCTCCTTAAACCAGAGCAATATTACAACAAAAAATGAAAATGTCACTCAAGATATCCAGATTCATCTAATTAAAGTTCCAGAAAGAGAAACTAGAAAGATGGAAGATGGATAATAATTTCCAAAAGTAAAAATAATTTTCCCCAATGCTAAAAAAAAAAAAATCTAGTTTGAAAGAATCTACTGAGCTTTAAAAAAAATTACACCTATATAGAACTTTATGAAGTTGAAATATTAAAAACATATAATGTAAAAATAATGGTCTTGCTGTTAGAAATTGGGAAAAGAAAAACATAAATCTCATCTTGTGTAATAAGGAGTCAAACACATAGTTAGCGTTGGATACAAGAAACAGAGGTTTTCCTTATCACTTGAAATTGTGGAGGTAGCCAGTAGAAGAACTAAAAATAATAAATAAAACTGATAGGAGTAAAAAGAGAGACAGACAAGGACTTGTGCAGGTTGTTGTACTTCTCATTTCACAGCAGCATGGCAATAGACCCTGTCTGAAATCCAAGAATTGAGATATAAAAGCACAGTGTTCCAGGTTGCATTGATAACCACCTGGAAGTGAAAGTGAAAGTCACTCAGTCCTGCCCAACTCTTTGCAACCCCATGGATTATACAGTCCATAGGATTCTCCAGGCCAGAACACTGGAGAGGGGAGCCGTTCCCTTCTCCAGGGGATCTTCCCAAGCCAGGGATTGAACCCAGGTCTCCTGCATTGCAGGCAGATTCTTTACCAGCTGAGCCACCAGGAAAGCCCTAGAAATAGCCAGAAGAATTCATAATAGAAACAGTGGGCCTTTCAGGCCTGGTCCTCCCCATGGCTGATTCAGCTTCTTTAGAGAGCTGATCTCTTTAGCCTGAGGACAACATCACAGCTGTTAGTACCTCTGCCCAGAGTTGTGGGGAAATGAGAGGAGGTGACTACCTCTGGGGGATAAACCAAGTGGATGGGGAGCCTGTAGGGGGTGGGAGAGCACAAGAAGGTTTTATTTTATAACCAGATTTTATGAACCTGAACTATAATACATATGCTTAATTTATATGGAAAAGCCCTCACCACTAGATAAAAACAAACAAACAAAGAAACAAAAAACACTAAGCGTATAAATCTTTTTCAAATAGGTGAATGTATCACTATTATAGGCTGTGCCGAGCATAGGCAGAATATTGCCATGATTAAAGCACCCGTAATGACTTCACCGCAGTCTTTGCAAAAGCCCTTGGCAGCAATGATTACAACCAAGTCATGATAGGTGAGAATTCTCACAATGGATCAGTGCTGCAAAAGGTTGTGGGCAAGGTAGTTCAGTTATATACTTGCTAGTGTTTTTTGGTTGTTTGCTTCATGAGTAATTTTTTATACATGAAATACATAAAGAATCAATTATGTTTTGAAATAGAATGTGTACATTTTAACTAATAGCAAACATCACCGTAAAATATGTAAATATATAAAAATATAATGGCAGCCTATTAGTGAGTAGAGAAAAAAAATGCAAACACAAACAGATTAATACATTAAAATATACTGACCCCCATTACTGAGGAGAAATAATGTATGTGTATGCAAACAAACACAGACTCTAATGAAATTACATAACATACCTGGTAGACAACGGTTAGCAGCTTATAAAATACAAATGCTGAATGAGTCAAACACATCTGAAATAGGGTTGTTAACATTAAACAACAAAAGCTTTAGAGGGACAATCTGAAATGTTAGTGGGAAGAGGGAAACTATATTAATATTAATGTCAACTTACTTGATTTTCCAACACTGGAGTTTTGATTATTTCCCATGGCACGTGATTTGGAAACAACCATTTGTCTGATATAATTTTATTTCCATTATTATCCCCAACAGCTACTTTTTCAAATAGTGAGTGCAAAATAAAACCAGAGTTGAAAAGTTTGGAAGGTTTTTTTTCCCAGTGGGTTGGAGTTGACAAACCTTCTAAATAAAAACACATAAAGAAAGATCAATTTGGTCAAGCAAAGCTACTGATTTCATAAAATCATTCTTTAAATCTGGGTTAGTATTTATTTAAACAGCTCTGAGTCCATCTCAAATTGGCAACCCAAAGTCCACAAAAACACTCCTGCCAACCATAAAAGGGTTGCACATGGAGAATTATGACAAGCTCCTGAGAAGGCATTCCATTTGTTTGGGTCCACTAAGTTTCACTGGAGTCCAGCAGCCTTTTGAAAGATAAATGCCTTTATGTGAGATAGGGAGGCTGACTGATGGAGGCTGATAGAGATGACAAATTTGGACCAGCTATCATTCTGGCATTAGGAAAGCTTCAAAGCCTCGCTAATCCTGACAGCCTTGAGCTACCTGGTATCCGCTTTCTCTCTCTCCCTCAACAGAATGGAGTTTCTAGCAGCCAACAGCTTGCCATGTAATTTGCAAGATCAGTCTTTTCAGTAGCTCTCTCTCACATTTTGAAAGTTGTGGAGCACAAGTTTCTATTCGCATATTCTTGAGAATGTGTTATTTTAGAGCTATCTAAAGGTTAATATTCTTTTACCTATTATAAAGAATGCTGGTCTCAGTAATGTAGGCTTACAGCCAGGCAGCCCACACTGCTTATTTGCTGCCTATTTTAATAATAGAATCATGCCATAATGAAACCTTTTTAATGTATGGTAATTTAATTGCGGAAACCCTGTCTGTTTCAACAAAAAGCCTTCCATAAGTAGCTTTAAAGATTAAGTTATGGGAGGCGGCTCTCGTGCCATCTCCCAGTGGAGGTGTATTACATTGCATTACATCCCTGCCATTCTGAACTGGCACAATGGCAGGCTTGGATCTCCTTAACTCAGCTCTGAAATTAAAACTTGGGTTTATAAACCATATGAACCAATGATTCATTCTGCACAGCTGAGGGAGTAAGCTTTCAACCGACATCCGAACTTAATAGTCTATATTGAGAATCACAGAAGTGGGAATAGGCAGGATCCTCAAACAGAAATAATGCTTATATTTTGAGGTTTCCTCTAGAAGTACACTATTTCTTCCTTGTATTTTAGACCTGCCAATGCCAATGAAGGAAGTCCTTGTCCCTCTGAGTGATCCAGCCTAATTCATCAGGAAACTATGGTTTTCATGGAATAACACAGCTGTCTATTCCCTTGAAACTGGTAGCAATATA
Source organism: Aepyceros melampus (assembly GCA_006408695.1). Taxonomy (NCBI): domain Eukaryota; kingdom Metazoa; phylum Chordata; class Mammalia; order Artiodactyla; family Bovidae; genus Aepyceros; species Aepyceros melampus. Next base: position 107,813 of record SJXQ01005968.1, on the reverse strand, counting down.
GAGCTGGTCAGAGATTCAGGAGCCCCAGCTCAGTTCTAGCAGATTTCAACTTTCTCTAGGGTTATCCCCAGCATGTGGTATGATCTAGCATTCTAGATCATTCATGGGAGATCTAGTTAGGAATAGAGTATACTCTAGAGGGTTCCTTGTAATGAGAGCATGTCCTCAGAGTTCCTGAAGATTCAACATAAACTACAAAGTGTAGGACAGAAGAGGAATCACAGAGATGAGACAGGATTAGAAAGCAAGAGTGCGTCAACAGAGGACACTAGAAAGAGAAAATATGTAACCTACAAGGAATGAGAACCACAACGTATTTACTGCCTCTTCCCCTCAGGGTGGGGCTTCCCAGGTGGCTCTGTGGGTAAAGAATCCATCTGCGACACAGGAGACGTGAGTTCAATCCCTGGGTTGGGAAGATCCCCAGGAAGAGGAAATGGCTACCCACTCCACTATTCTTGCCTGGAGAATTCCAAGGACAGAGGAGCCTGGTGGGCTACAGACTGTGGGGTTGCAGAGTCGGACACGACTGAAGCAATTGAGCATGCGTACATGCCCCTTAAGGTAATCATTTAAGATGCATTAACTTTACAATGAGGCTTCACATTTCCTTGATTTGCAGAAGTCTGAAGTGAAATCAGCCCTCCAAATGAATGCATGTTTGAAGTGTCTTCCAGGCCAAGCATCCTCCAGAGTACATTTCGCAGTGTATTAATCGAGGATGAGATGGCTGGATGGCATCACGGACTCAATGGACGTGAGTCTGAGTGAACTCCGGGAGTTGGTGATGACAGGGAGGCCTGGCGTGCTGTGATTCATGGGGTCGCAAAGAGTCGGACACGACTGAGCGGCTGAACTGAACTGAACTGAACTAATATCATTACTGAGTCTCAATGCAGAAATGATAGAATAAGACAACAATCTTCACGGACTTTTTTTCCCTGGACTGAAGGACAGCTCCTGGGTGTTTTAAGAAAATGGAAAATCTAGCCTTGCTCTGACCTGCAGTACACCAGCGGGAGGGCTATTTGCACAGAGTTGCCTTGTGCTACTTTTCCAAATCACCAAGACTTGGTGACGAAACTATCTTAAGGTGATAACTTCATGTTCAATTAATTATTGGTCATGTTCTGTTTAAGCGTATGGTGTGTCATACAATTTCCCAAGCACCACCAAAAGGAAAATGATCAGCGTTTAATAGGACTATTTCAGAAATGGCGAAATAGAGTCTTTCTGACTTAACATGCCTAAGCGATTTGCCTGAGATCGTCCAAAACGCTGTGGTCCTTCGAAAGTCTGAGTCATTGATTCCCAGACCACTGCTGGAAACACAAGCGCGTGCACTCCATCACCCCTGTCAGAACTTTGCACGCCTGCCTTCAGTCCTGAGCTATGCCTTCCCATTGCACTCACCGAGTTCAGTTCTACTAGCTATTCTTTAAGAATGAATTGTTTAAATGGCTCATACCTTATGATTATAATTCGGCAGGGCACTGTTACCTTATTAATTAGGTGAGCACTCTGTAATTTATTAGTGCAGGAGCGCTGGGTGTTTTCTTTACTTATAATTGCTCTGAGCACACTCAGGGAATCTAAAATTAGAGGGGCTGGGGAATTATTAACCCTGCCTGAAGGGAGACAGTGTAATAATTCCTTCTTGCTTATTCACAGCGATCCTCTAGGTAGACCAGGTGACTGAAGAAGGACAGGAGCTGGCAGAGTCCTACCTGCCTGCCCACCCCCTCCCCTGGCCCTGCTCAGGCAGTTGGAGGGAATTCAAGGAAGCTGTGCTGTTTAAGAAGTAATTGCCTTTCGCGGCTCTAATTGACTTCAGAGCATCCCTGAGACGCTGAGGTAAAACAAGGTACCTTGCAACCTTCGCAATTTATCTTCCTTGGGAGGAAGGGCTAAGTGGATTCAGATCCTGAAAATCAAGCAAGTCCTATAAAAAACACTGACCTTCTTAACTGAAGGAGAGATATGTGTGTGTATGCTAAATTGCTTCCACGTGTCCAACTCTGCAACCCCACTGACTGTAGCCCGCCAGGCTCCTCTGTCCATGGGATTCTCCAGGCGAGAATCAGTGGGTTGCCATGCCCTCCTCCAGGGGATCTTCCCAACCCAGGATGGAACCCACCATGCCTCATGTCTCCTGCTTTGGCAGGGGGGTTCTTTGCCATGAGTGCCACCTGGGAAGCGAGGCAGAAATGGCTGATAGCAAAATTTCTTCCTCCCAAAGGATTTGAGTGGGAAACATCATGCTTGCCTTCCCCACCTGGCCTTAGACTTGTGGTCAAAGAGGATAGGAGATGGCTGGCAGGAAGGCAGGCTGAGAGGAGAGAGAAACCAGAGATTCTGAAGGACTGATGGGAGAGCAGAGGTAGGCATGGAAGCAGTGTGATGACTGATGCCTAGAGAACTCCCAGGGGGCTCAAAGCTTGCTTGCTTTCATAGAGATTTTTTTAAAATGTGACTGAATTCAAATTTATTTCCCACCTGGATAACTTTGTCAAGAACTCTGGTTTCTAGACTGCTTTGACTTTGTCAATATCTGTTTTACCTGAAACATTTCCCCAGCTTCCATACTGGTGGTTATTCTCTAGAAAGCTAGTGAAAATCTACTTGTAAAGCTCTAGGTATGTCAGCCAGTCTTATCTGCATAATAAGAAATATCTGTCCTAATGTTTTTGAGTGCTTGCAATGAGCCAAACTCTATGCAAATTGCTTTTTTATTGTTGAGTTGCTCAGCCGTGTCTGACTCTTTGCGACCCCATGGGCTGCTCTTTTATATCAGATATAAAAGATATATCTGCTCTTTTATAAACAGATCAAAAAATCCGTAGAAGATAGAGGCTAGATGCTTGGATTTTGCAATCAAAAAACACAAAGGTCACATCCTAGATCTGCATTTTATGATCTGTGTGAACCTGAGCAGATCTAATTAGGATCAAACAATTCTGAGTTCCTGGAATGTGGGAAGGATTAAGTAAATTAGAAAAGCAGATGGCACAATGCTTGACGCACAAGCATTATTATTATTTATTATTTATTTATTTATTATATTATTTAAACGTCTTTAAATAATACTTGGGGTGGCCTCTTTGTCAGAAGCCAAAGAGTAGGTGGACAAAATACAGGACACGTTGTAAGTACAGAAATGGGACCTGAGTGCCCAGAAAACTGAGCCTGTCTATAAACCCACTTCTCAGTTCAATCCTTATTTCCCAGCACAAACCTGGAAATACTAAGAAGCCCCGGAGATAAAAATGAAGCAATAAATCTGCTCCCATCCCCGGGTCTTTGGTAAGGGGTCAGAGAGAGGCTCCACGTCCTGTAACTCTTTCCTAGCCAGTTTCTGAAGATTTCTGCTCCTCTCTGCACGACCAAATGGCTCCCAGGTACAGCGCTGGCATTGCCTGATCATTTCAGTGTTGGTTTTATCCTAATCACTCTCCCAGTATGCCTCATTGAAGTGTAACACCCAGCTACCTCCGTGCTCATCCCATGCCCCTGGGAACCGCCTCACCATCTATTACAGTGCCCTGGGGCAGAGATAAATTCTATCCTTGGTTCTCAAAACTGACTCACTTCTGATTACTAGCTCTCTCCTTAGGAGCCTGGCATGCATTTCTGAGGAGCCAGGATTGGAGACAATTTAAGGAATGATCTTATACTCAAAATCAACCGCTAAGTCTGCAGGCCTATCTTTCTCTACTTAATGTAAATTCCTTTCTCAGATCCTCTATTTGGGAGATCAGACAGCGGGACTTGATTTTCAAATGCTTAGAAATCAGGACTATGCTTCTTATAGTCCTGAGAAGCAAGGCATCAGCCTTAATAAAAAGCCTGTTGCTGCTGCTACTGCTGCTAAGTCGCTTCAGTTGTATCTGATGCTGTGCGACCCCATAGACGGCAGCCCACCAGGCTCCCCTGTCCCTGGGATTTTCCAGCCAAGAGTACTGGAGTGGGGTGCCATTAATAAAAAGCCTACGTGATCCCAAAAAGACCTCAACTGGCCTTGAAACGTGACTCTAGACCTTCCTAATGTTTTCTGTCTTTTTTGTTGCTATTGTCAAGATTCTTTGTTTTCCTGAGTTCCTTAAGGGTGCTTTTGGATGTCTTTATTTAAAATCAAAAGAATTCAAGTTAGAGGATCATGGTGGTCCCTGAAGCCAGGTTCTGGGTGGTGAATCTACCCCTGTTCCAAAGTCAGCAACAACCAAAGGATGGGGAGAGATGGGGAAGAGAACCAGGAATCAAGGAACCTGGAAACAATAGAGGCTATGAATCTGTCCTCGCCAGGGCTCCTCTCCCAAGCTTATCCTGATATATTTGTCAGAAATGACTTATCTGAAGGGAGTACTACACTTCAAATCACGTATAGTATTATCTAGCCATTGTAGAAGGGTTCTCCAAAGCTGTTATGGAATTCATGAATTGGGAGTGATTTGATAGTTTATAAATTGATAACAGTTCACAAGATGCTGTGATTTTTTAAATCTTTTGCCCATTGCTTAGTTGTATCTCCACAATGGCTCTGCTCTCCAAAGCATTGATACACTTTCAGTGATAGAGTTACAGAGTACCTAGAGTGATTGGAGATTATGAAGCAAGAGCGAAACAGTGAAATTTCAGAGGAGATTGGAAATTAGACGGAAAACTGTGAGAGAAAGTTGATGAAAGGAAGCCAGGGGCCAGTGAAGGAGGTCCAACAAGTGGGCCCGCAAGTCGGGAAAGAAAAAAGGGACTTGCAGCAGCAGCAAGGGCAAAAAATAGAAAAAGCAACATTATTCAGCCTCACCTTTGAAAATGCCTTCCAACTTTGTGATTTTCACAGCAAGTTACCATGCAAAGCCTCCTGTATTTTCATTTGCTCAACAAATTTATACTGAATACCTGCCTGTGCTAGCCATAGTTCTCAGTCCCGGGAACACAGCAGCGAATAAAATAGACAGAATCTTACCCTCAAGGTGCTTAGAATCTGAAGGGGAGGCAGAGAACAGTAAATAAACTTGAAAGATCGGTAATGACAAGCACTGTGATGACAGACAAAGCAGGGTGAGAGTTTACAAATGATAAATGGTGACAATTTAAATATGATGGTCACGGGAGTCTTTGGGGAGAGCTGACAACTAAGCAACAACGAAGAGACTGGAAAGAAAACACATTCCGGGGAAGAGGCTTCCGAATGAAAGGAAGAGCAAGAGCCAAAGCCCTGAGGCTGAAACTCGACTGAGGGTTGGAATTGCACCCCAGAGGCACTATGATAAAAATCCTGCAGAAGGGGATTGTTCAATCACTAAGTCCCCTCTGACTCTCTGTGACCCCACAGACTGCAGCACGCCAGGCTTCCCTGTCCTTCACCGTCTCCCAGAGACTGCTCAAACTCATGTCCATTAAGTTGATGATGCCATCCAACCATCTCATCCTCTGTCAGCCCTTCCCCTCTTGCCTTTTAGTCTTTCCCAGCATTAGGGTCTTTTCCAATGAGTGGGCTCTTTGCATCAATTCAGTTCAGTTCAGTTGCCCAGTTGTGTCCAACTCTTTGCGACCCCATGAATCACAGCACACCACACCTCCCTGTCCATCACCAACCCCCAGAATTCACTCAAATTCACGTCCATCAAGTCGGTGATGCCATCCAGCCATCTCATCCTCTGTCGTCCCCTTCTCCTCCTGCCCCCAATCTCTCGCAGCATCAGAGTCTTTTCCAATGAGTCAACTCTTCACATGAGGTGGCCAGAGTACTGGAGTTTCAGCTTTAGCATCATTCCTTCCAAAGAACAGCCAGGACTGATCTCCTTTAGGATGGACTGGTTGGATCTCCTTGCAGTCCAAGGGACTCTCAAGAGTCTTCTCCAACACCACAGTTCAAAAGCATCAATTCTTCGGTGCTCGGCTTTCTTGACAGTCCAACTCTCACATCCATACATGACTACTGGAAAAACCATAGCCTTGACTAGACAGACCTTAGTCAGCAAAGTAATGTCTCTGCTTTTGAATATCTAGGCTTTGCATCAGATGGCCAAAAATTGGAGCTTCAGTTTCAGCATCAGTCCTTCCAATGAGTATTCAGGGTTGATTTCCTTTACAATAACTGGTTTGATCTCCTTGCTGTCCAAAGGACTCTCAAGAGTCTTCTCCAACACCACAGTCTGAAGGTATCAATTTTTCAGCATTCAGTCTTCTTTATGATACAACCCTCACATCTGTACATGACAGCTGGAAAAACCATAGCTTTGATTAGACTGACCTTTGTCAGCAAAGTGATGTCTGTGCTTTTTAATACACTATCTAGGTTTATCATTGCTTTTCTTCCAAGGAGTAAGCATCTTTTAATTACATATCCGCAATCACTGTCCACAATTTGGCAGGAGGGAGAGGGGTGGACAGAATCAGAGGTGTTACATAGAAGGACTTCAGAGTTCAGCTATAGTTGATGTTACAAATGCTCCAATGAAATAAGCAGAAAGAGACACTTTACCTTGTTTTATAGCTCAGGAAACAGAAGTGCAACGTGGATTCAGGGCTCCTTTACTACAAATCTGAAGAGGTGGCAGGTAGGACAAACAGAAGAGATGGTGGTTAAGAATGCTAACATGAACTTGAAAGGAAATGTAAATTTTAAGAATGCATTATAATTTGGGAGGGAAAATGGGATCATTGCTATCTTCGTGGCCACTATTATGCATGAGATTCCACCATTAGTAATTCATCCCTGTGAATGTCACAAGTTTTTCCATAAACTCAGTATATGACGTTGGTTATTAGCAAACTGAGAGAGTCCCTACTAAAATGAGACACAAAGTGGTAAAATGTCAGTAAAGGGTACGACAGTGCAGAAAATCAAATGGATAAGAAGTAAACATCTCTTTACAGAATATTCTGAGCATTTACTGTTATAGGTCACAGCATTGCTTAAGCTATAATTACTAAGGTGGTTCTTATCCTTCTTCATAAAAGAGAGACTCTAACTATAGTAATGATAAGCTGCTATTAATAGTAATGGCAACACATATATGACACTAACTGTAATGTTGTAAGTGTTCACATTCATTAACTCATTTAATTCCTTTAAAGACCCAGTGATTTACGTCTATTTTATGGTTTAGGAAACGAGGCACACAGAGGCTACTAATAAGCTGAGTTGCCATCCAGTTGATGATGAAAGTCACTTAGTTGTGTCAACTCTTTGCAACTCCATGGCCTATACAGTCCATGGAATTCTCCAGGCCAGCATACTGGAGTGGGTAGCCTTTCCCCATCCAGTTAGTAAATGGCAAAGCCAGGCTGAGTATCTGGTTCCATAACCCAGTTCAGTTCAGTTCAGTTGCTCGGTCATGTCTGACTGTTTGTTACCCCATGAACCACAGCACACCAGGTCTCCCTGTCCATCACCAACTCCCGGGGTCCACCCAAACCCATGTCCATGCTATCTAACCATCTCATCCTCTGTCGTCCCCTTATCCTGCCCTCAATCTTTCCCAGCATCAGGGTCTTCTCAAATGAGTCAGTTCTTCGCATCAGGTGGCCATAGTATTGGAGTTTCAGCTTCAACATCAGTCTTTCCAATGAACACCCAGGACTGATCTCCTTTAGGATGGACTGGTTGGATCTCCTTGCAGTCCAAGGGACTCTCAAGAGTCTTCTCCAACACCACAGTTCAAAAGCATCAATTCTTTGGCATTCAGCTTTCTTTGTAGTCCAACTCTCACATCCATACATAACCACTGGAAAAACCATAGCCTTGACTAGATGGACCTTAGATGGCAAAGTAATGTTTCTGTTTTTTTAATATTCTGTCTAGGTTTGTCATAACTTTCCTTGCAAAGAGTAAGCGTCTTTTAATTTCCTAGCTGCAATCACCATCTGCAGTGATTTTGGAGCCCCCAAAAATAAAGTCAGCCACTGTTTCCACTGTTTTCCCATCTATTTGCCATGAAGTGATGGGACCGGATGCCATGATCTTCGTTTTCTGAATGTTGAGATTTAAGCCAACTTTTTCACTCTCCTCTTTCACTTTCATCAAGAGGCTCTTTAGTTCTTCTTCACTTTATGCCATAAAGATGGTGTCATCTGCATATCTGAGGTGACTGATATTTCTCCCAGCAATCTTGATTCCATCTTGTGCTTTCTCCACCCAGTGTTTCTCATGATGTGCTCTGCATATAAGTTAAACAAGCAGAGTGACAATATACAGCCTTGATGTACTCCTTTCCCTATTTGGAACCAGTCTGTTGTTCCACGTCCAGTTCTAACTATTTCTTCTAGACCTGCATACAGGTTTCTCAAGAAGGTCAGGTGGCCTGGTATTTCCATCTCTTGAAGAATTTTCCACAGTTTATTGTGATCCACACAGTCAAAGGCTTTGTCATAGTCAATAAAGCAGAAATAGATGTTTTTCTGGAATTCTCTTGCTTTTTTGATGATCCAGCAGATGTTGGCAATTTGGTATCTGGTTCCTCTGCCTTTTCTAAAACCAGCATGAACATCTGGAAGTTCACAGTTCACATATTACTGAAGCCTGGCTTGGAGAATTTTGAGCATTACTTTACTAGCTTGTGAGATGAGTGGAATTGTATGGTAGTCTGAACATTCTTTGGCATTGCCTTTCTTTGGGATTGGAATGAAAACTGACCTTTTCCAGTCCTGTGGCCACTGCTGAGTTTTCCAAATTTGCTGGCCTTTTGAGTGCAGCACTTTCTCAGCATCATAGTCCAAATCATAGTCCAGGATTTGAAATAGCTCCACTGGAATTCCATCACCTCCACTAGCTTTGTTCCTAGTGATCCTTCCTAAGGCCCACTTGACTTCACATTCCAGGATGTCTGGCTCTAGATTAGTGATCCCACCATCATGATGATCTGGGTCGTGAAGATCTGTTTTGTACAGTTCTTCTGTGTATTCTTGCCACCTCGTCTTAGTGTCTTGTGCTTCTGTTATGCCATGCATCCCGTAACCCATGGTATCAATATTAATAATCGTGCTATGCTACTTTTATGTATTTATTGAACTGTGTTGATTGATAAGTCAGTAAATAAACTTTTTCTCCCTTGCAAAGAGGACATTGTACTAGCACAGTTTGACTAACTGGTAATGCAAACCAAAGGTTGGCAGTGTTTTTCTATAAAAGGTCACTAATAAACATTTTAAGTTTTGACGCTATACCACTGCTGCTATAAGGACTCAGCTCTACCACAGAAGCGTGAAAATAGCAATAGACAATACAAAAAATGTGTAAGCTGGCTAAGAGCCATTAAAATTTCATTTACAAAAGAGGCAGAGGCTGAATTGGCCCATATGTCTTGGTTTGCCCAGTTCTTGACATAAACAGTTTCAAAGGAAGATACACACCTCCCAAGCATATTACAGTTATGCGTGCATTGTCCCTAAATCAGGAAGTTCAGAAATGAAGCATCAGAGAGAACTGTAAGTTGCAAGTTCCAGATTATACCTGACTGTCTTGTGTTTTCTCGTTTGAATTTCCACTCAGAATCCTAAGGAAATCTCAGCAGATAGTTCAGTAGGAGGACATCAGCACGCTAATCACAAACACATTAGTGAGAAAGGTACATTTAAATATAAACACTATGTATGCCCCAACAAGATATCAAAACTCCGTAGTCGCTTGGTATCTTAAATGAGTTTTCCTAAATTCTCATGCAGTCCTCTGAAAGTATCTCAAGCTCTAAAACCATTGTCCCAACATGCTCCCCACTCCACTTCCAGCCTGGTTATGCCTCACTCAGAATCTCCTCCTGGCATGAAAGACACATTTCACTGGACACGTGTTCAGAACAGCAAGAAGCCTTTCCTGGAAGTTATCACAATTGGGGTCAAACCTACTTAAATAAGGGAGAAAACCTAACTCAATCCCACTGAAACAGACGGCAGGAGGATTTTTAAACCCTGGGGTGAGCTCGGGAAAAGTGCTGGAGGACGCTGGCCGGGCTGGTGGTGGGGGGGGCGGGGAGCGGCTGCCGTCATTTACTGAAGTTAGACTCCTGCCCTCCACTGGAGACTGGGGCACACGGGGCCTCTCTTTCCTGATGACAGCATTCCAGAGGGATGGCTTCCAGGTCCTGAAGAAAGACATTCCTGGACAGCAGCATATTTGTACCTCAAAAGGCAACAAAGACAAAATTTACAGCTGCAAGTTTTCTATAAAACAAAAGCTCTGAGAAGGGAGATCAGGGATCTAGAGTCAGGAAAAAACCTGTTTAGAGTTTAGTCAAACTGAGGGCAACATTGACTGGTCACTGGACACCTAAGAAAGAGCAGGGAGGCCTCAGAACCTGTCCACAATCTTCCTGTCCCTAAAGCAGACACACACTCAGGCACCCTTTCTTTAAGGCCTGAGCACCCCTCATCTGCAAAATCCCATGGACAGAAGAGCCTGGCGGGCTACAGTCCATGGGGTTGCAAAGAGTCAGACATGACTGAGCAACTAAGCAACAAGAAGAATCTCTTCAGAGGGCTGCACAAAGGCCCATCCAGAGACTCGCTGAGGCATGTGGCCAGCTCCCCAAGCCCTTAGAGGCACCCTCAGGACCACCTTCAACGCTTTCAGAGAGAGAGCTGAACTCAGACTCTTCCTCCATCTAAGGGAGTCCGTAACTACATTGCAAACCAGTAACTGGGCTAAACAGTGTGAAAGAAACCCTTGCATTTATTTGTCTGACATGCAGCAGCCAGTCCATGCCTTTCACTCTCTTCCTGCCCACACCACTTCACTTCTAATTGAACCTGACTATCTGTGTCTTTCACACTCTGGTTCCTCTATTTATCCAACTCAGATGTTTTTTAATTATTTTAAAAATATTTTATTCATAGCAAGTTGATTTTCAATAGCTTTTAATTTTAGAATAGTTTTCAATTTACAGAAAAGTTGCAAAGACAGTACAGAGAGAGTTCCCATATAAATCCCCCTTCCTACTCACAGTGTCCCCCACTGTTATCCCACATGAGAGTGAACCATCTGTGTAACTGCTGAACCAGTGCCGATATCTTATTATTTCAGATTTCCTTAATTTTTCTCTTTCTTGTTTTAGGAACCCACACAAGACATTGCCTTTTCTCAATATTTCTCCTTTGCCTCTCCTCATGGTTTTGAAAATCTAAGGAATTTTTAAAACAATCTTTTGTAAAGCCCATGGGATGAGAAACTGAATATATGTTTGGGAAATTTCTATTTGTTCTACTTTCAGTTACTGGCTGGACCCTAGTGTTGACATGTGAAAAGCAAGAAATTGGGGCTAGAAATGGGAACTTTAGATCCATAGTTTGAAACTTTATTCTGTAGAATCAGAATCCATTAAAGAATTTCTTTTAAGCAGAAGAATGACGTGAAATGACTCTGTAATAAAAGTAATCTGTCCATATGTGCAAAATGGATTGAGAATGAAGAAACTTCTGGAAGCAGGAAGATGGCTGGATCAGCCCAGGGTCATAATCTGTGTGTAAAGTCATTATAGCCTAATCTTGGTTGCTGGCCAGAGGAGTAGAAGAATCATACAAATAAAATTTTGAAACAAAAAATTGCTAGAAATTGCCCAATGATTAGTGCTGAAAAGTATAGAAGAAAAGAGAAGATACTGAAGATCAACCTAATGTTTCATGCCTCAAAAATAGGGTGGGAAGTTGCCCTAGCTTCAGAAATAGTGAAATCAAGAGGGATAATTGAATTCCGGGAAACAGTAGGAGCTGTGTATTTACAACTCTGAAGACTGAGATATGGGTAAGACTCATTTGGCATGTTAATAATAGAGCCATCTCTCTTCTCCCCAATGGCAGGGCTACAAATGCATCACTTAAGTGGAAAACTTTCATATAACTTAACTCTTACCTATCTTTGATCTGATTGTCTTGCTCTAAAGCTATCTAAAAATTGCCACAATGAACAGTCAACTGAAGGGCCAGCCCTCTTTGAAGAGATTTACATCCACCCGCCAGATTGTTCCTGCTTAAATGGACTTTCAGCACTGTCACCAAGAGTTCACAAAAAAACAGAAGGCCAAAACCACCTATGTCACCTTTGGCTCTTTCACATGAAGCTGAAATACTGTTAATACTTTCCGGGTTGGTGCTAAGGCAGTGTGCATTCCTCAGTGTCAGTGTTTATGAGACATAATAATCTATATAGAAAAGGAATCTGCAAAAGGATGGATACAGGCATAAACTGAATCACTTAGCAGCACAACTGAAACTAACACAACATTGTAAATTTATTAGAAAAAAAAAATCTCTAGGAGACATAGACCCACCATCCATGAACTAGAATAAAATTCTTTGGTCAAAATCACAAAGATTTCTCAATCTATCTACCAGTATCATGTTTTAAAAGAAAAGGTAACTGCTTTTATATACAAAAAGGAAATTCAAAATCTAAGGAATATTAGCACTTCTGAGGTTAATAAACTTAGGAATCAAGGGCCAAAGGCCAAGTGATATGATTTAGCTGGTGGTGGTACATGATGTATAGGTAACACTGAATTGCTTCTTTTGAGGCCATATTTGAGCATTCACTATAATCTCTAAAACAAGATGCTCTATCTAAAAATGCATTTACTTGCAGCTACAGCCTGGTAAGCTTTTGCCCAGTGCCTTGCCTATGTTTCCTTTCCCATCACTGCTGATTACCTAGACACATATGTGTGTAGAGAGGAGAATTCTCATTTGTAATTATCCTGCTCCTTCTGCTTAATTCAGTTGGATACATCAATTCAAATTTTGTGACATCACAATTTTACCAGACTGAAAGGAAATGTCATATCTCAAGCTGTGGGCTGTAACATCAGTGAATGAATCAGACAGCAGGGGAAGGCTTAATTTTAAAAAGGAATTTTTATTTACACTGAAAAATCCTGTGTAATCAAATGGAAAAGAAAAGACACAAGCTGCTCTGAAAGGATTTTGCATGGGCACAAAGTCCAACCATTGTCATTGACTCAAACCATATGGAAATTCATACAGTTTTTCCAGGAGTCATTTTATACTTTTATTTTGAGAATTGCCAACAAATGAAATCACAGAATCAGAGCAGATCACAGGGGTGATCCCACCCAACCCTCTGACCTTCTGCCTGAGGAAGTGGAGACCTACAGAAGTGACTGCCCCAAAGGCCCGCAGTGAACACAGACAGACCGAAGCCCGGGGCTGTCACACACCCATTCCAGGAGTGTCTGGGCTCTGCCACTTCACCTAGATGTGCAAGGGCTTTGAGCAAGAATTCAGAAGCCCTTTGTATCGGGATTCTGGACTAGCTTGGTAGCTTCACAGAAGAACTAGTAACATCCATACCAAAAAATGCAAATTATTCCAGAATTTTTTAAGGTAAAGATGTTTTCATACATGCGTTCCCCACGTGTTCTGTATTACACCTTGGTAGTTATGAATTTACATTTCTGTATGATAGCCACTCACATAAAACCTTAACATGTCTGGGAGTAATCTGGATTATTTTCTCAAAAAAATAGTTTGTCTAACTCAACCCACATTTCCCAGAATGACCACTCCACCACTGAGCTGGATTTTGCTGAGCATATTCTAATGTCCAAGGCATCGCTTCAAGTGATTGTGATGGTGTTGTCTGCAAAATACAGAGGTCTTCGAGTGCAAAAGGGGAGCTCCTGTGGTAGTTCCTTAATGATGAGTGTTTTCTGAAGGAAAGAGGAGAGGACTATGAAATTGGATACCACTCCCTACTCTGATAGATTCCTTTTCCCTCTTTCCAGATGAATCTCTTGGCAACCTTATCATTATGCTTCCAGTGTGTGCAAGTGTCAGCAAGCCTGATCTGAAGACAGAAGCCACAGATTATTCTTCTTCTCCTGTCTTTCCTGCACTTTCACAATGAATTAGTAGCCGAATTCCGCTTTATCTCAAAGGAAAGCATCTCTCTCACATGGCTCTTTCTATAGTCCCCTTCACCGATCAACAGAACACGTAGTCTTCTAGGTGGACTATTCGGGATCCAGGGAGGCCACTAAGCTCCCAAACATCTCTACTCCTCTGTTCCCCAGAGCAGACACCACAGTCTATGGTCAACTCGCACAGACGCAGATGGTTCAGGGGCCACCAGCCTCTAAAGGTTAAGCAGCTTGTCCAAGTGTTTGGCTATTTCGGGACTTCCAGTGCAAGGTGTTTGACATTCATACCTCTAACTTCAGTTGCCTTTTGTCAATACAGCTTTGAAAAGTCTCAAGGTCAAGGCTTTTAACCTTAGCTACAAACCTTTTGCCCAGGGGACTGTTCACCCCTCCACTCCTTCTACTTGGCCCATTCAGTCAGTTCAGTTCAGTTCAGTCGCTCAGTCATGTCCAACCCTGCAACTCCATGAATCGCAGCATGCCAGGCCTCCCTGTCCATCACCAGCTCCCAGAGTTCACTCAGACTCGCGTCCATCAAGTCAGTGATGCCATCCAGCCATCTCATCCTCTGTCGTCCCCTTCTCCTCCTGCCCCCAATTCCTCCCAGCATCACAGTCTTTTCCAGTGAGTCAACTCTTCGCATGAGGTGGCCAAAGTACTGGAGTTTCAGCTTTAGCATCATTCCTTCCAAAGAAATCCCAGGGCTGATCTCCTTCAGAATGGACTGGTTGGATCTCCTTGCAGTCCAAGGGACTCTCAAGAGTCTTCTCCAACACCACAGTTCAAAAGCATCAATTCTTTGGCGCTCAGCTTTCTTCACAGTCCAACTCTCAGTCAAACCTTCTCCAAACCAGTGTGTGAGACAGCAGTTCATTTTTACCCCATAACCTGATAATCTACTTTCCACATGCCTAGCTAATAAAACCTGCCTCCTTTCTTATCTCTCATTGGTCCATTTAACATTTCAGCTCCTTGAGTGCAAGCCCTACATACGTGAGGTTGATATTATAACTTAACATTGTAATCTTTCAGAGAAGAAGTTCTCAATGACTAGATCACAAAAGTTATCAGGAAGAATAGAAAACTTAAGAGCAATACTTTTGAAAAATATAGGGCAGTTTTGTTTTCTATTCACATTTTAAAAAAATAGTTTTATTTATCTCATTATTTCTTTTATTATTTATTTCTGGCTGTGCTGGGTCTCTGTTGCGGCGTGGGCTTTTCTCCAGTTGCAGTGAGAGGGGCTACTCTCTGGAAGCACTGTGGGTGCTTCTCTTGTTGCTGAGCGCAGGCTCTAGGATGAGCAGGCTTCAGCAGTTATGGCACTGGCACTCAACGGTTGTGGCTCCCCGGCTCCAGAGCAGGGGTTCAGCAACTGTGGTACCTGGGCTTAGCTGCTCTGTGGCATGTGGCATCTTTCCAGATAGAGATCGAACCTGTGTCTCCTGCATTGGCAGGTGGACGAGAAGGGCAATATTGAGAGCTTTTCATAAAGTTAGAGGAATCTGAAGGACTAAACTTTGGTCTGAAATGATATGCTTCCTACATTTTAAAATTAGCTAATAATTTATTTGGCTGTCCCAGGTCTTCGTTGCAGTGTGTGGGATCTTCAACCTTTGCCATGGTAAGTGGGGTTCTTTAGTTCCAGCATGTGAATGCTTAACTGCAGCATGTGGGGTCTGGTTGCCTGGCCAGGGATAGAATCCAGGTCCCCTGCAGTGGGAGCATGGAGTCTTAGGCACTGGACCACTCGGGAAGTCCCTATGCTTCCTACAATTTATGAATTCTCATAACTTTACAACTCCAGAATTTTCTTTTATCAAATGATGGTATAAAGAAGATGCTGAGTCACTTCAGTCGTGTCCGACTCTGTGCGACCCCATAGATGGCAGCCCACCAGGCTCCCCCGTCCCTGGGATTCTCCAGGCAAGAACACTGGAGTGGGTTGCCATTGCCTTCTCCAATAAAGAAGATAGTTAACAAAGTAAAAAATAGGCATCCCCCTGCCAGGTAACCCCTCCTCAAAAAAATTGTCCAACTATGAAGTTTAAAAGTTTGGAAGTATTACATTGAAAGGTGTAGAATAAATCTATAATTCTCTTTTGGCTGTGACCAGAGTCATTGCAAATATTCAGAAATAAAATCAGATAATTTAAGGAAGGCTTTCTAGTCATTGCAGCTCAACAAGCGTCACCTATTCTCCTCCTAGCTGTGCGTAGAATCGCAACCTCTTACCCTTTAAAACTATACCTGCCCATGCAGTTTTCTTTCGCTAATAACTTGTTAGTGGTTCCACTCTTCTGAGTGGAAGTTCTGAGAGCAAAGCATAATTTCACCACTTCCTCCTTCTCTTTTCCACGGCACTGGTCATACTCGAGGATGACCAACAGTGAAAATGACACGACCGCAGACATCCCCACCAACCCACGCAGTGTCAGCAAGAAATAACCTTGTTAGTTTATGCCATGTAGATCCTGACGAGTACAAAGGCACTTTGAAGGTGTTAGAAAAAGCATTTGAAACTGAAGAGTAGGAAATAGACCCAAAAGAAAAATAGAAAGAAGTAAAGAGTTCATCTTATGTCAGAGCCTTAATTTCACATATTTCCCCAAGTAGGAGATCTGACCAACTATTGGCAGATCAATTAACACTACAACAGGGGAGGACACTGGAAGGACAGGAGGCATTTACACTATACATATCAAGGCTGTTTGATCTGTTCAAAATGAGATGTTATCTGGAGCTTCCTCTTCCAGCAAGTCTAAGAAAACTAAATGGGGAGGAAAATAGCTTTATTTGCTCCAGTGGCTAAGGCTGAGGAAGCATAAAACACAGGACTGTGGGCATGAAGACGTACTTAGCCCTCAGTTTCCATTTGAACAGAAAAATCCTGCATCCATACCCTCCTCTACTGGCCGTGGTGCTGAAACCTAGCCCCCTAACTTGGCAGCAGCATGACCGCATTTTCGTGGAATTTCAGATACCTTCAGATGCCTTTCAGCTCAAGGTAGACCAGAGACAGTCCCTGAGGTGCAGGAGAGGGCAAGGAAGGTCAGAAATCTCTCCAACCCTTGTAGGTTTCAGGTGTCACATTGCCCACAGTTATATGGTCAAAACTTCCAGTTCCAGGCGTTTCCCTGGTGGTCAAGTGGTTAAGACTCTGTGCTTCCCCTGCAGGGGGTGCAAGTTTGATCTCTGGTTGGGGAATTAAGATCCCACATAACAGGCCAAGAAAAAAAAAAAAAAACCCAGCTCCATCCCACATTTCACCACATCAGGTTGCTGAGTGAGAGATGCTTATCTTTTGGAACCAGCAGCTTCAAAGACTACACTTACCAGGCTGCTTACTGCCCAAAGCATCCTCCCAAAAGGTGAGTGTATAAATGCAAGAGGCTACTGGCCAGGGCCACTGTATTTGTTTCCATTGTGGCATCTCAGATCCTGGCATTTTTAAGTATTCCTGAATATCAACACTAATTTTGTTGAAACTTTAACCCTGATCTCCTCATTATGAACTGCTCAGAAATCCTTATGCACTTGTCACTAGCATGAGCTGAGCACAATTGAAATGAGTGGCTCGCTGAAACCCAGCAACACAGTTAATGAAATTGTCATCGGCGTGAGCGGTGAGTGGCAGCTCCATCTTGTACTTCGTGGTTAGCATGGGAAGCATGAGAGCAAAGCGAGCCTCTTATATTTTAAGTGATGAGCAATGGACTGCCCAGCCTGAGCAAGTGTGTCCATATAGGCTTCTAGGGAGATTAAAGGGAACTCAGGCAAGAGGAAACACCACGAGAAAGCACAACCTGGAAATGCGAGTGGCATGGGAAGCCTGGTTTCGAGTGCAACTCTGTTACTGAGCAGCTGTGACCTTAAGAAGGTCATAGGCTTTCTCTGAGTTGGTGTCCTTATCAGGAAAATAAGGAGACTGAACTAGATCATTCCGAAAGCCCCTTCCCTTTCGAACATTCTGCAGTTCTCTGTGAAAGACGTATTGAGTCAGGTCAAATGGAGAAGCGTTCAAATGGCTGCAGCTCTGGACTCATTGAGAGCCCCACTCTGATGGAGTGAGCACATTCCAATAAACAGAGTCCTCCCCCTCCACAGCCTGTGAAGATTGAGGTCTGGAAGGACTATGGAGTTAGAATCAAAAGTGAGTGTGATAACCCAGAAGTCATTTAGCTTGGCTGGGTCTCTTGACTTTCAAGCATTACTCTTGATCTAGAAGAATTAGCCACATCTTCTCAGTCCTTCTCAGCTGCTTCACCTAAGCCTGGTTCTAAGATGATGGAGAGTCATTAGCACGATCCTCAACAGTTTTGCAAGATCCTCTAGCTAGATCCTCGAGCTTCCCTCTACCATGGCCCTATCACCACACTCAATTCTACCTGCACCTCCTCCTGGCCCTAACTATTTTGATCCCAAGTTATAAGCTCTCCCCTGCAACAGGATAGTTTCCTTGTAGGCCCCAGAGACCGCTGCTCAATGGTTTTTCTGGCAGCCAGCAAAGACTTCCCTCTAGCCCAGCAAGATTATGGACTAGACCTGGGTCTAGAACCAGCTATCAGGATCTGGCCTGAAGGGAGCCAAGGAAATAGTCCTCTAGGCTGTGTTACTGTCTCTCTTCAATATGCCCTAGACCCTAACTAGGTCTTGGAGTGGAGTTTATGTCCTTAGCTCTCTGCTAGATTCTCTTTCATCCAAGGTTCATTCTTGCCCATCCCAGAAAAACTTCGCCAAGATTTGAGGGCAGCTTTGGACAGCCTTTCTCTCCCATCTTTCTTCAACCCCAAATCCAGATTCTGTCTTTTGATCTCATGCAATTATAATTTCTAGTGGCCTAAAGTGTCATATCAGAGTTCTTGGGCTTGGTGAGCCAATTAGTATCACCAAAGCCTTTGGTTAGAGACAAGCAAACAGACAGACAGCTACAATGCAGTTTAGGTGATACAAAGAGATGACAGATGATGATAAATATCATCATTTTTAAAGACAAGAAATAACCTGAAAGCTAAAGTAAAGATAGGTTGTGTTATCTTCCCAACTAGATTGTTGAGGAAGACGATAAGAAAATGTATTTACTGTCTTTCTAGAACGTTCCAGAAACTCTTCTAATATTTGTCTCACTTAATTCTTACAGTATTACCTTGAATTTGACATCACTGTTATAATTTTATAGATGAAGAAATAAAGGTTTGGAAAGGTAAATATCTCATGCTAAGTCACTTGCTTAATACATAGCAAGGTGGGTCTGTAAACAGCAAGTCTTTCTGCTGATGAAGATGTTAAGTCCATCCTGGGGCTTTCCAGGCGGTACTAGTGGTAAAGAACCCACCTGCCAATGCAGGAGATGTAAGAGATGTGGGTTCGATCCCTGGGTCAAGAAGATCCCCTGGAGGAGGGCATGGCAACTCACTCCAGAGAATCCCATGGACAGAGGATCCCAAGTCCTTGGGATCGCAAAGAGTCAGACATGACTGAAGTATCTCAGCACACACGCAAGCCCACTCTGCAGTGTCTTTCAAAGTCAGAACCATGGACTTCCTGAATCAGATGTACTTGGTTCACCTCTTAAAAGGTAGGCTCAAGGGCCTCTTCCCAGACCTATAGAATTAGAATCTCCAGGCATGGTTTGACAATCTCTGCAGGAGACTCGGATTTACTGAAGTTTATGTACCAGCATTCTATAGCATGCTGGCACCCTCTAAAGTCAAAGGCTGTGTCTCATAAATCTTCTATATCCTGGCAGCATCAAGCTCAGAACTGAGCACCTGGTAGGTTCCTAATTAAATCCATGTAGAAACAAATTTGTTCAGATACAATCTTTTTCTTCAGCTGAGCAACAGTGTCTGGGCAGAGGTTAAGGCGACAAGAGCCATCCTTACAGAAATACAGGGCCTTAAAACCAAATACAAAATGAGCTGCCGGGGAGGAAAACAGTCAAGGAGGTTCCAGGGCTCTCTCACTTTGATTCCTTCCACGGCATCCACACTGATCCCTGGGGAGAGGGGTGCAGGGCAGGGGCGGGGGCTTCCTGAGCCCCAGTTGGAGTCAAAGTGGCTCTCCTGTGTGCCTCTGTACTCCCGAATCTCACTCGAAATTCAAGACATCACTGGGCCAAATGCTACCTGAGAGTACAAAGGAAATATTTACAGAAAGTACAAGTCAAATGAAAACAAGACTGATCTCTAGGATACAAATGTGACGCCCTCCTCGGCCTTGAGATTTCGCGAAGCAGCGGGACAGTGATGAGCTGACGGAGCCTAAACCCTCTTCTGAGAGGAAACCACATTTCTCCCCTCGGGGACTGGTTCAACATCAAAGCAGCCGGCCTTCCTCTCTCAGATCTTTGTTTCTACATGAATTTTAGGTTAACTGATTTTTTTTTTTCCCCCAAAGTAAATACGTATTCCCTTATGCAGGAAAGAGAGAGGCAGGGAAGTGGCTGAACACAGGCCTCTGTGCACACAAGGAAACCCAGAATGTGCGATCCACCAAGGAAGGGATACAGAAGCCAGCCTTTATGCATCTCCTGAACCCAGTCTCCACAAGGGAGAAAGGACTGATTTTCTCTAGTGAGTAGTTTTTAAAATTTACATGTCAGCAGGGCCTTAGTGATATATTCAATTAAAATTCAGCCTGATTATTTATTGATTTTACATTTTCCTGCCCTGCTACTGTCCAGGCAATTTTCTAGCCACTCTCAAATACCTCTCTTGCTTTCTGGGGAAAGGCTGATACAAACCAAGAATTCCCAAGCAAGAGCTGAAATACAAAGCTAATTATTTCAGGCCTGCTTCTGCTACTCCACCAGGTCTTTATGGGTTCAAGAGAAGTCTTAGGTCTGCTACAAAGGCCAGATTTCAATTTGGGTAATTAGACTTTGCCCTGCCCTTGAGAGTTCCTCTGACATGGTTTTCTTCCTTTGCTTCCTAAATCTCTATACATCTGTTTCGTTTTTTTTTTTTTTAATAAGCTTTGTTCTTCCACATTCTTTTTCCGAGTAGATGGCTCTGAGTGTATATTTCTGGGTATTTCTCATCAGCAAGATCAGAAGCAACTGTTTCAAATCCTTCAGGACCTGGGTTAATGTTGCCTGCCCTAAAAATCTTTCCCAGCCCTCTTCCCAGCAGAATCAATCATAGTTTTCCTCCTATATCCTTCTGCCTCTCTTATTAACACACTTACTTTATTCACCACCACTCCCAGATTGTCAGTTGTGTGTGTCTTTCTTCCCTATTGGAAGGTAAACCCTTTAAGATCATAAACACATCATCTGATTTCTGTCAATAACCCTCCAGAGCTCCTAAGTAGGGGAAGGGAGAAAAGGCTAATGTTTATTAAAGCTTTTCATGTTCTAAGCACCTGGAATACTCCTAAATACTCACTAAATCCTCCAAACAATTGATCTTAATTTTACAAGTGAAAAAAAAAGAAAAGGATACTAAACAAGATGGCATATCTTATCCTACTTAAGGTGGGAATGCTAAATAAAGAAAGTGAAAGTGAAAGTCATTCAGTTGTGTCCAACGCTTTGTGACCCCATGGACTATACAACCATAGAATTCTCCAGAGCAGAATACTGGAGTGGGTAGCCATTTCCTTCTCCAGGGGATATTCCCAAACCAAGGATCAAACCCAGTGCTAGTAAGTGCTAAAGCAAGGCTGGATTTCCAGGACTGGTGGACCCCATGGCCCACTTCCTGGCCCAATACCACTTCCCTAACCTCATCCAGGGCCTGACCTACCATGGGCACTCAAGGTTGTGGATGAGCTTTTATTGAATATATTTCTGAATCGAATACCTCTCTGTACCTGGTTCTGTGCTGATGAGCTAGTCCACTAGCCATTTATGGGGCTCAGGGATCACTCTTTGTGAGCTCCTACCTCCTCTCCCATGGGTCTTAAGATTTTGATAGAATCCTGTCTCACTCTACCCACAGCCACTCGAAAGGTCCCTAAAGAATGATACCACATCCCTTTCTCTACTGCCTCTGTACTGCTACATGACTGATTCTGATCTAATGTATCAGACCAATGTTCCCTACTCATAGATCACATAGATTGATATCTTCCCTATTTTTAGAGTTTCCATAGCAAACATCACAATCTCAGGATAAACAATAAGGAATTAACTATGTGTAAAATAATGGATGTTACAGCAGGAATGAGATACATCCTGCCCAGCCATGAGTATAAATGAGCCTCCCAAACACATGTTCATCCACCCCTGTTGTGCCTCAGGCCTCCAAAGTCCAGCCGAAGGTGCGAATCAGAGGCAAAGGTTCTACTGATAAGGAGCCTCACTCTCAGACCTGGCAACTCTGAAGCAGATAGCCTCTGCTCCAGCAAAGCTTTCTGTCCCTCCCAGACTAGTAAATGTCAACTAAAATGCCTCTCACTCCTCTCAGAGCATCTAGCATGTGAGGAGTTGGTGGACGGACTACAAGTGATATTTGCTATTTGCCTTCTCCATGAGAAAGATGAGAAATGGTGCAAGAAACATCAAAGATGCAGAAGCAAGCCCTCTCTTGGCTAGACTCTCCTCCAATGCAATTAAGTCATTTAGTTGATGGGAAGTAATTTGAAGTTTTTATTTCAAGTTGTACAAAGATCAGAGACATTAATAAGCCTTTTCATTTCTTTTGGATTCAGACCCTCTAGTGACTGAATTCTATATTGAATATTATCTATACTGATAACATTTGCAATTATTATTCTTGGAGTCATTCCACTGCTAACCATGAACGCTACTCTCTTACTGGGTGAGAAGCCAAGAAGTCTCTCTGTTGAGGACAAGCAACAAAAGGAGACATTTTCTCATTATAGCCCAAGTCCTAGCTCACTCTGCTCGCCACAAGACAGGCCAGTGAATTTGAGAGACTAGGTGTGGCGGCAAGGAATAACAACTTTATTTGGAGAGCTGGCTTGCTGAGAAGATGGCAGACTAATGTCTCAAAATAACCATCTTGTAGGGGTCTGGATGCCAGGTTCTTTTATGGATCAGAGATGCAAGGAGGTAAGGAAACAAAGTAAAAAAGCCACTAATCTTGCAAGTATTTCCAAGAATGACAAACCTCCGGCAAGGGGATATGTTAAATTCTTCCTTCCTGCCATCTACAGGTGGCCAGGGTACTGAACAAAGGTACTTTTGCTTAACAGGCAGAGGGGCAGGATTCTCTGTGACAGGCCGTTATGTATGACTATAATAACAAAAGCAATGGAAAGCAAGTCAGAGAAACAGTTTCAACATGGAGTCATAATTCATTTCTCCCTGCAATGCCAGGTGCTGGCGTTTCTTAGAGTCTGCTCCAGTATCACATGGGAGAGCTCCCCCGAGGTGGACAAAAAAATGAGACTGAAATTTCAACCCACGCTTCAGAGAGGAAAGTTGTGATTTTTTAAAAAGGCAAGAGAGTTATTCATAATGAAATATACATGTGACAGATTACAGCTGGAATCCTGGATGCAGACTGCCACATGGCTGGTTTTCTTCAGATGTCATTTTGGTTGAAAATATTGTTTGACTGTCAGGCTTCAAAATGTCTGCCTCCAGAAACACGGCCAATAGATGGTGCTGGGTCTGTATCATTTTGGGGATTTTAAACCAACAACCCAAACCTGGTGGTTCTAATGTTTCTTTCCATAATTCTGCTTTTATCATTCTGGGAGGTATGAGATTTCAAAGTATTTTTTTTTGGACACCCTCAGCAGTGGAAGAGAAATACATTAGAGGAGGGATGTGGAGAGAGGAGTTACAGGATACCCCCCTATTGGCTGAGACAAAAGATGGGAGAAGCGGCAAGAAGCAAGAGTACAGCTCAGAGAGCAGGCAGCCAACCCCTTCCCATCTGGAAGGGCCTACTCACTTCTGTCTTTGGTGCTGGTGACTGGACAGAATTCTCTGGTTAAAGGGACTTGGTATCTTCCTGGAAGAAAGAGTGTTTTGTATGCCATGGCAAACATTCAGAAGAGGGGAAGGAGCTATACTTTATCAATTACAGCTGCATCTATAAAAGCCAATTAACAGACATAGATTCTGCCCTTATTAGAAAAGACTGGCATTGATGATCAGGGTATTAATAATGGTACAAATGCTCAGTTATAAATATATGGCAGACAGAATATAAATAATAACGGTCTGGGTAAAGTTTCAAATTAATTGTTCTATAAATTGCATATGTCTGTGTGTTTATTTCATAATAAGTTTCAAATCAGTTGACTGATCTTAACAAAATTTGGTTCATTTATCAAGGGAATAAATTTACATCACATGAAACCCATGAGTCAATGCATCAGATAACAGCCAATAAAACCTTTCAAAGGGCTCTATTTTCTACAATTTGTAATTACTTTCAGAACCTCATTCTCTTCCCTCTTAAACCACACTGCAAAACACCACAAGATAAATGTCCCTGTTTCAGTCTAGTTCACCATTTTCTATATTATTCTTATGCATCAAAATTTAGCCCACAAAGTCTAAATCCCTCTACCTGACTTTTGATGACTAATTGACAGATAATTGTGAGGGATATCACCTACAATTCACAGAATGAAAAATATCCAGACATTTTTCACAGGGCACAGAGCAGAACAGTTTATGAAACTTAGAAAGTCAGAGAAGGATCAGCTCTCTCAAGTTAGACAAGGAAACTTGATAGAAACTTACAGGACTCTGAGCTATGTAAGAAAAGATGAGAGTTAAAGGTGTCCCTGGCATATGTTTCTACTTGGGACAAAAGTTGTAGTGTGGTCAGGAGAGATATTTAGAGAGTCTTCTTGGAAAGGAGGACATGGGCCAGCTCTGCGTGCCCTAGTCAGCTGTCTGGAAACTTTAGTGTGCCTATGGACCACTGAAGGTCTTGGAGCAATGAAGACTCTGGATCAGGAGACCCGAGGTGGGGTCAAGCTCCTATAAATCAGACAAGCTCCTGGTGAGGTCCACCATGCTGGTACATGGCCCACACTTTCAGGAGCCGTCTCTGAGTAGTAAGAAATAGTTTTGTTTCAACAGAGCTGTAAAAAGATGGGAAGAGGGACTTCCCTGGTGATCCACTGGTTGGGAATCCTCCTGCCAGTGCAGGGGACATGAGTTCGATCCCTGGTTCAGAAGAGCCCACATGTTGTGGGGCAACAAAGCCCCTGCACCTCAACTGCTGAGCCTGTGAACCCTCCAGTCCCTGCTCTGCAACAAGAGAAGTCACCAAGGAACCCCTACACCACAGCCAGAGCGTGGTCCTGGCTCAAAGCTACAGAAAGGCCTGGGCCTGTGCTAGTAACTCAAATAAATTTTATTTATTTAAAATTAATAAGTATTTTTTAAAAGATGGAGGATGGGAATCTGGCAATGGTGACAATAAGTTTTCTCAAGAAATGCTGTTATGATACATGGACAAGTACAACCTTCTATTTTAACCCAATTCTACAGTATAGGGACTCCATTTCCTCATTTGATTACCCGCTTCAGACTCAGTTCCCTCATCTTAAGAACGGGGATACTGAAAATCAACTTGCAGGGGTGGTGATAAGAATTAAATGAGCTGAGGGTGCAAGGCGCCTCTCATAATCTCTGCGCAAAGAGAGCGTCCTCTTGAAAAGGAAGAAGATTGTTGAAAAGGAGGGAGATTGTTCAAAGTTATAAGTCTCTTCCCTTCACCTCAATTACCCGCTTCCTCACTTGAGATGTTCCAGCCGAGTCTCAATTGACACCCATGAAGGAAGTTACAGTGAGCAGGCTCACCTCAGGGTGGACGCATCGATCCTTCTGAGACTCTGCAGTGCTAGTCGCTGATCCGCGGAAGCAGAGGGCAGTGATTCCCGGGAGGGGAGCCCCTGGGTGCACCTGAGCACTCAGACCCGCCACTGTCGTGAGCTCGTCTATTGTGCCCACAGGCTAGACCAACAGGCTGGAATCAGCAGCTAATGACAGCTAAGAAGTGAATCAACCATTCAGTACCGATGTACACGGCTGCATAAAGATGTTTCCATCAATACTCTTTAGAAAGAGCGTTTCATACAAATACTTTCCACCTACACTGTCTTTCAAGAGCTCGCAGTTCTGTTATTGCATTTGAGCCTTAAAAGAACCCTAGGAGTGAGGCTTATCATCCCCATTTGATAAACAGGGAAGCCATCTGTGAGCTGACCCGACCCCTCCCCGACCCAGGATGCCCAGGAACAGCCCCACAACCTGGTTCCCAGCTCTCCCCTCTGCACTCGATGCCCCTCTGAATGAATCGTTAACTCTTTGGATCCCAACAATAGGTAAGCACCTTTCCTGAGCCAAGTCTTGCACAAGGGTAAGAAAAAAGTTTCAATTAAAGATTTGAACATTCAGAAGCATTTGCTGGCGGCTGCTCCAAATCTGTTCTCTTATAGATCAGGTCACTAAAGTTCAAAGAAATGCAGCAACTTGCCTAAATTCTCGCCTGAAAATGGAAAAACACATCTGTAAACATTCCTTTAATCCTGCGTAGCAGCTTTTAATATCCCACACTCCAGGACATCCCGGGTTCTCATTTTTGTTTCAAATTCTTTCTGACCTGCTATAATTACCAATTAATCTGGGGCCGTAACATACTTACTCTAACAGACATGTGGAATCTTGAGATTTCCATCGGGGAGAAAGCAAGCCTCCAGGCATCTTGTCCTCTTTAAGTCCAATATTTTAGGTGATTCTGTGTTAATATTTAAGGGTAAGAGACATGGCTAATGCACCAAAGCCAACCAGGACTGGTGCTGAGAAAGTTCACTTCTGCACTGGTGGGAAGAGTCACATTTACCATCTTCTCAAAAGTGAATTAGCCAAGGACTGGCCACTCTCCATTCCATGTCTTCTGCTTCCTTAATCAAAGCTGAACAGAATAAATTGCAAATAAAAAGGGAGGAAAGAAAACATTAAATATGAAAGGCCAACTTGCTTGCCTATATTTTTAGTTCAAGTGACAGTTTTAAAATTACAAAGGTAAAACCCCTTTGCTAAATTGGGTTTTAAATGTGCCATTTGTCAAACTGGTACATTTTTACGATTTCTAAAACTACTGTTTTATCATGAGAGGTAAAAATACAAAGTGGTGGTATTATTCTTCATTTCCACCACCAACACCGCGTTTGCATTTGGTGGGGGGCGTTGTTTTTCTAGGCGGGAGACTGGGCTGTTCTCAGCAAAACGCTTAGACACATTTTCATTCAGGGAACAAGGCTGTCAGATCATTTTCCAAACCCAGAGCTGTTATTGTTTCACAGAAATAGGGAAAATGATCCTTGTGCTATCACAGAATTTCATAGCTGAAAGCGACACAACAGGTCCTCTCGAGCAGCGCCCTCTCTTTACAGATGAGAAAGCCGAGGCCAGAAGGGTGGCTAGACTTGCCTGTGCCACCCTGGCCTTTGCGAGGCTGGGCCTGGCCTGGGTTCCAGTCCTCTCCACAGCTGACAAGTGTTTTGGCCTCACGAAACAGTGCCTTTCCCGACGCTACAGGGCCCTAAACCATCAGTACTTTCTGGTTTTGCCCCCTGGTCTCTTCTCCTCTTCCAGAGTTAGTAGCTTGACTTATAGAATGACCCTAACCCGGAAACCTGCGGAGTCTTTGTAGAGATGGCCCAGAGTGAAATACCTTTTCTGCAAAGTCAAGGTCAGCACCAACTCATTGTTTCATTATAAAAGAGATGAGGGTATCTGAGAATGAGGGTGAGAAAGGAACAGTATCTCTGACAGAAGAGGAAGCTTACGAAGGGAACAAGAGAACCCTCCTCCACCCCCTGACGAGTCTGCCTTTTCGCCACGATTACCTCGAACAACAACTTTGTTCGTCTTCCCTGAGATGGAAAGGGAGAAGGGAGGAGACACTGATTTGAGTCACTCGCAGGCACTCTGTACAGCTGTGGAATCTGTGCCTCTGAATATAAATAGCTATGGCTGATAGGAAGTGGGCTGAAACTGTCATCAAGCCACGCAAACAGCACTGGAGTGGATTCTCTGACCAGGATCTGCCTTGGGTCCTGTAAGAGCCTCTGACCAAAGCCCCAAGCGCTCTGCAGCCCTCCATGCTTACATCTTAAGCGGAAGCTCCAGTAAGACATTTTTTGTTGTTGTTATTTAGTAGCTAAGTCGTGTCTGACTTTTTTGTGACTCTCTGGGACTGTAGCCCACCAGGCTCCTCTGTCCATGGGATTTCCCAGGCAAGAATACTGGAGTGATGGATTGCATAAGACATTTGTAGATGGTCTTATTTAATGCCATCCTGGGAAGATCCCCTGGAGGAGAGCATGGCAACCCACTCCAGTATTCTTACCGGGAGAATCCCATGGACAGCGGAGCCTGGTGGGCTACACCCCAGGGGGTTGCACAGAATCAGACACAAGTGAAGGGACTTAGCACGCAAGAGCCAGGACCCACTAAAGTTATCCATTTCCATCCTTGCCTGTGATGACAGCCATCCTGATAGACCACTCCTGGTCAGGGCACAAGGAGACACCAGCAGAGGAGAAAGCACTGATTAAATATAAAGTGCCACCTAATGGAATTACAGCTCTGTCTGAAACAGAAATTTGAATTTTGCTAAAAAAAAAAAAAATGGTTCTCACCATATGATTCATTATTAATAAAGGAAAAAGTGTGTATTCACATTTGCTAAATATTTTTCACTCATTTATGGCCAAAAAAAGTGCTTTAAACCCTATAATTTGGTCACCAATTAGTCTTTGATTTATCTGATGTACTTAGAGGTTTTTTAATATTAAAAAAGGCTTGCAGCTGAAAATTTACATTTAAAAAGTAATTAATGCCAATTCAATGAAGAAATCCTCAGTTTCCTGCAGAATCACATTGAACGTCAAGCCCTTTTAAAGGATGGAAAGAATTGATCATCAGCTAAGAGGTTCTTCCTTGGTTCTCTGTTGGACAAAATTCTTTCTCCAGGTAAATGGACATCAGACCCCTTCCCACTTCTCTTAGCTTTGTCTCCATCACTCTTCATACCTACATGTGTTGTTACTCAGAAGAGAGCATTTGACAAACGGTTACTGTCAAGTTCCATTCCTCCCTGTTCCAGCTGAGTGCTTCCCAGACACAGACGGTCGCCAGGACAGTGACTCGAGCAGAGCTGCTTGCGTCTGATGTCAGCTGAAGTCCTCCCGCCCATCTCTTTACTGCTCTCTTGGTTTCTGAGCCATCATACACAGAGTGATCTCGCCAGTGCGAACTGACCGTCTCATTCTCCATCTCCCTCTGTTATCCCCCAAAACAAGAGCCCCTCTTTGGGGTGGGAGGGGGTGAGGGCCTGAAGCAGCTGGCGGGCACAGAGCAGCGGTCTAGCTTGCAATAATCATCCTGCCGTTAGAAGAGCTGCAACTGTTGGAAAATTAACCTCTGCAAGGCTTTCTGATCCAGCTAAAGGAGAGTTTCCTTTTGTTTCTTGGGTTTCTTTAATTTTTAAAAAAACCTTTTATTTTGTACTGAGGTTCAGCTGTGATAATTTCAGGTGAACAGGGAAGGAACTCAGCCATACATACACATGTATCCATTTTCTCCCAAACTCCCCTCCCATCCAGACTGCCACATAATATTGAGCAGAATTCCATAAGCTATACAGCAGGTCCCTGTTGGTTATCCATTTTAAATACAGCAGGTCCACCTTCTCTTTTGAAGCTTCTGGTTTTTTCAAGTGTATTGGCATACACTTGAACAAAATGCAGTTCACTGAATTTTTCCCTTTAGAAGAATGTCGCTGGGATACAGTATCTCTGGGTGTTTCTGGCATGTGCAATGCGTATCATTTTACTCTCACACTAACCCATTCACATGTAAACACTTGGCTCACGGGTCTCCTTACCCCCAGGACCCCAGCTGGAGGCAAGGAGGCAGGAAGCAATGTAGGAATCACCAGTGCATACGGTCTCTAATGTGTTCAAATCTAAATACCAGGCCTGAAATGCAGAGTTTCCATGTGGATTTTGGTCAACAGCAAAAAGCCAGAAAGAAGAAAACATTTGATCATTGTTGCTGAAATTCTCAGTTCACAGCAAAGTGTGGTCCGAGCTCCCTGACCTGCCTTCCTTAACACACACTGATGCATGTACAAGCCACTTGCAGCTACTAAGCAAGGACTCTGTGCCAGACATTCTGCATATGTCAATGCCACAAATCCACAAAGACAATGTTCCGATTCCCATTTTATTGATGAGGAGTCTGAGGTTTCTCAAAGAAATCACTTGCCCAACATGATTTAGCTTATGAGTGGCAAGCCTAAAATTCAAACCAGCTCTGTCAAGCTCCAGATACTACATTCTAGAGAAACCTGAAAACTAGGATGTATTCAGCTCCAAAGTTTACATCTGGAATTGGAACATACTGTTGGTAACTTCTGAATGAATTCTTTACACACTTGATCCTTGAACAACACAGGTTTGAACCGTACAGGTCCACTTATACCCGAGATTTTTTTCCTCTACATGCATATTTATAGCTCTATGCAAACAGCAATCGGCTCAATCCCCAAATGCAGAATCATGGACATGGAGGCTGATGGTAAAATTATGTGATTTCTGACTACCTGGAAAGTAGCGCCCCTAAACCCCATGTCATTCAAGGGGCAACTGTATTTTAAAAATCTGGATGATTTCTAGGTTATGATTATCTAAAGACATTAACATTGTAAAGGATTCGGATGTTGCTTTTGGCATCTTCACTTGGCGGCTGTTTGCTGGGCACCTCGATGGAGGTGAAGGGCCTGGCTAGTGGAAAAGGTGGGCTCTTGGGACGTGGAGGAACTGTTCTTAGTAACTCAGCAGAAGTCCTCTCTGCACATCTCTGTCTTTCTCAATTCACAGCAGCTTGCATTTCTGGAAAGGCCCACCTTCTGCTCCAAACGACCCTGCAGGGTAGTGGCCTCTGTCTGCTCTCCAAGATCTCAAATCAAAGCATGGGCTCCAGACCTGAAATGTGAGGAGTCTGTAAAATGTGGGGGGTTCCTACATTGCCCCCTAACAAGTTTTTCTCAAAGCTAGCAGTCTTGGGGTTGCTGCCCACAGGGAGCCCTGAGTGGTCCCACAGACCTCTCACCCCTCCCACGCTGGTCCCATCCACGAGACAGGTCTCCTGTATTCATTCCCTCTGTTGGGGATAGTTCCCATCAACTTCCGAGCCTAGGTGTGCAGACCTGCTCTGAATCCTAGCACAATCAGGGTCCCCAGGGCCCCGCGCTTCACCAGCCCTCTTCCCCAGAAGCCAAGGTTGTTTTCTTGTGTGCAGAGCAGGTGGAGCTTGGACACGTGTATAAACGCCTCCTGGCCCCTTCTGCCTCCCACTTGGCTCTCACATACTCCAACCCCTGCCTCTCAGGGCCCCGCTGCTATGAACGGACCAACTCAGACCCACTGAGTACTGTAGGCATAAGATGCTATCCTTGGATGCCAGCAGCTCATTAGATGGCTCCTGGCTCATCCTTCATTCCCAAATCTGATGAAAGGTCCTCTCCTAGGACCAGCTCACTCTCACCCCTTGCGGTTTCAGTTGCTGCTTAAGGTGCTTCGAACACTTGGTTTCAGGACTTCACCAATTTTCTTTATTTAAAAAAAAATGTTAATTCTTTTAAAACTGCATTTACCCTTACTTTTTAGCTGTGCTGCAGGGTATTCAGGATCTTAGTTCTCCAACCAGGGATTGAATCCATCCTCCTTGAAGTGGAAGCACCAAGTCTTAACCCCTGGACCACCAGGGAAGTCCCTGGATGCCCAGCTTTCAATGGCCTCCATCTGAACAGGCTTCAACGCCTCTCCACCAGTCGAGCTGTCCCTCCCCTCAGCGCCATTACGAGGGAGAAGGGAAATGATGGTGTGCCCTCTCTTCTAGGAACCCGTCATCAATCAGATAATCCATTTTTAATTAGAGCCGTTCAGGGTGACCCTACAGTAACAGGTCAGTCTCATCTGGACGCTCTAATTAAACATTGCATGGGGCTCTAGTTCAGGTATTTGGAGACGTGTTTAGAAATATCTAAATAATGACCAGTTTCTTCGTGGTTTAACTTCAGCGACTGCCTCCATGGAAACCCAGGGAGAGGCCCAGCCTAGACTACTCAGGTGTGGATATCCAGCAAGGGTCTCCTCAAGTCTCAGGACCCTGAGGGGGGCAGTGTAGCAGGTGCTGGAGGGGCCGTCCACTCAGCCCCCACTGGGACGCACAGAGAGAAGCCACCCCACCAGCAGCTTAGCTTTGGAAGCGAAAGAAAACATGAACTGTAGAAATGACATTATTTCTCTAGCAATTGCATCCTCTGCTAGAATGAAAACCAGCACTGCCAAAAAGTAGATTTTTCAACCTCTGTAAGCCTCAAAGACAGGAACCTGATTGCTTACACGACTCACGGTGGCTGACTTGCAGATACGCGGTGACACTCTATTCTAACAGCCCCCTTCCTGAGTCGAAGGCTGCCTCCCACACGGCCAACCTAATGAGTGATACTAAGTGTACTGTTAACTATTATCGCTCCGTTAATTGCTCCATCTAAATTAATCAGATATTCAGAAATTTCTCTTGTTTTTCCAAAGGCTCTTGTTAGAGCAGACTTAAAAGAATCAGGGTCTCTCTTAATGAGGCAATAACAATATTCGGTTTTTATGTGCTGCCCTACCGCCTACTAACTCAAAAGCTTACTGTGTCCGCACAGGCAAAGGGAAGTACAGGGCCAAGCAATTGCCTGTAAATATAATTGCTGTAGCGAGTTAACCTGGTTCAACTGGCTGAAGGAATATTTTCCACAAATAGCAATTTAAAATCTGAATTATATTCATAATGACCTGGCTCTCAATGCTTTCCTTGTTTCATTAGATCTCAGCACCCCAGAATAATAATGCCAAAGGACCATATGCTTCCTTTTAAAAGTCCCTTTGCTGCCTCTGCACCAGCCAAAATATTATCTCCAGGAAAATTTCTCCTCCCAGAGGGGTGCCAAAAGGAATCTGAAGTCGGTGACAGTCTTCCAGATTTAGGCAATATCTGAGACTGGATTTTAGAAGTCAAACAGGTGACCCTTTACTTGTGTGATGTGAAGGAGGCCAGATGAGAACCTCCAACCAAAACATCACCTCCCTTAATTTAATTTGATGCTGAAATTATAGAATTACTTAAAGGTGTTTTAGTCTCCAGGACAAAGAACACAAAGGGAACACCTGTGGTAAGGAATCAAAAAACCTTAATTGAAGTTTCTCTGTCACTTACTAGCTATGTGACATTGCCCAGCTGCTTCACCAAGCTGAGCCTTAATTCTTTATATGTCAGTAGCGATAGTACCAACTCCATATTAAAGACTGTTGCAAACATTAAAAGGGAATTGCACTTATTTAAAGCCCTTAGGTAAGTTCATGGAACATCGAAGCAACTCATAAATGCTAACTCTTTTGTTTTTGATGGCGATGGCATCAATATTGTTACTACAAGTTAATCGAAGAAGAAGTTATTGTTGACTGCTAACTCATAGCTGAGGAGGTGAGGAATAAGGAACAAGATCAAGAAGGTTTTGTAGGCCAGTACCCTGGATAGCTGCCTTGGTGGAAGACCTCTCAGGTCCAGAGAAAGAAGAGCACTTGTCTCTAAACATCTCCCATCCCTAAGGTCTTAACACTCGGTACCATTTCAGGGATGGAGGTGAACTTTTTTTACCCCAGGTCACTTGTATCAACTGCTCTGATCTTCCTGTGGCCTACACCAAGACCACAGCAATAAAAACAACGCGATAGGCACAGGGGCAGCTGTGGTGGCTGGAGGACCTGCGATCAGGGTGCAGCAGGGCAGCAGTAATCCAGAAGGATGGGGGACCTTGCGAGCTTCGGAGGAGCTCGAGGTGGCCCCAGAGCAGAGCTTCAGGTGAAAAGTCAAAGGCACGGCCCCGTCTGAGTCTGGATCACCAGTGCCTGTCTTGGTTGCTGGGCTTCTCCCAACAGTGTGCTCTCATTTCAGCCAACTGCGAGAATATGAACACAAAGGATACAAAGGGCAGAACAGAAGTGAAAGAAATTCAGATTCCACATTATTAAATACTCGGTTCTGTCAGCCATGCTATTGTTTAAATAAGGCATTTATTATTAGTTGCACACTGGAACCAAACAGTAAAGATACAAGAAAATGTCATATAGCGAGACATATCAGAAAAAGCCATTATAATATGATGTTTAAATACTGATAAAGTACCACAAGGTGCTTGGAAACATAAAGAAGAGGCAGTCAAAGAATCACGCAAAATGTCCCTGTAACAGTGATGTCGCAGCCGGCACCTAACAATGGTAGGAGACAGCAGGAGAAGCTGGAAGATCAGAAGGTGCCAGGGAGGCAGAACATGTATGTAAAGGACCAATGAAGTGCTCCTTGTCAGAAGAACCAAAAGAATCTCACTATTCAGAGGCAGAGGGGAAAAGTCTTTGAAAAATAATGAAGATCACGTGATGCAGAAGCTTGTAAAATGGAAGCAGTGACGTGCTCTGACTCAGCCCACGGGAAACAAATCAGAATGCAATTACCAGACATCAGTTCGAAGAGTCCAGGTTTCGCAGTAGTAACAGGTAATCCCCCAAGCTCAGTATCTTGGTACACGTTTATTTCTTCCTTCCACTAAATGCCCACTTTGGAGTTACAGCCACGTAATTTTGGGCAGGGGTCTTTCTCACTGTGATCACTTCAGGGACTCAGGCTGATGAAAAGTTCCATCTCCAAAAACGCCTCACAGTGACTTAGGTAAGGGGAACAAACTATAGCCATTCAGCTCAGGTTCGTAAAGCTTCAGCCTAAAAGTGACATTCATGTTTTTTTGGCCAATGCAAACCATACAGCCACATCCAGCTTGAAGGGGCAGAAAAGAGCACCCCACCGTGGGTCCAAAGGAAAAAGAACCAGATATATAAGGTGAACTGCACTAATGACCTATGTGCCCCTTTGCTCCTTCCTCATGGGTATTTATAAATCAGTACTTACTCAGCACTGGGTAGGTTAAATAGCCATTGCCAAAATGCTCTCATAAACCCACTTGAACCACACCAACGTGATTCCCTAAAGTAGCACTTTACTAGCAAATGCCATAAGCTAAGTCAGCTTCCTGGAGCAC
This sequence comes from Aepyceros melampus, assembly GCA_006408695.1. Taxonomy (NCBI): domain Eukaryota; kingdom Metazoa; phylum Chordata; class Mammalia; order Artiodactyla; family Bovidae; genus Aepyceros; species Aepyceros melampus. The sequence goes on along the minus strand of SJXQ01005968.1, from coordinate 72,850 downwards.
TGAAATATTTTCAAGGAAACTCATAGAACATCAATTCCGGTGGATCAGTTTGGCTATAAAGGGGCTTGTGGGATTATCAAGACCAACACAGATAACAGACTTCATGCTTCCCAAGTCAGTGGGCACCAAAGCACTTTCTGAGGCCTTTTCTTTGATCGCAGAGCCTCTGTGTGGGGAGGCAGCTCCAAACATCTTCAAGGAGGAGACGCGGTGACTCAACCTAGAACACTGTGTATTGTAGAATGGGTTCCTTTCTACCGAGCACCGAAGTTCACGCTCATCACTCCACTACTGTTACTCCAAACTATTGAAAGCCTGTTCTAGGGATGACTGGGCGTCCCAGGTGGCTCAGTGGTAAAGAATCCACCTGCCAATGCAGGAGACACAGGTTTGATCCCTGGCTCAAGAAGATACCCTGGAGAAGCAAATGGCAACTTACTCTAATATTCCCGCTTGGAGAACCTCGTGGACAGAGTCTGGTCACCTACAGTCCAAAGGGTTGCAAAAAATTGGACATGACTTAGTGAGAGAACAGAGACAAATAGTGGTGATAACAAAAGAAATGCGTAACCCAAAAGAAGGTGTTTGGAGGGCATATAAACTCATGCGTATGTGACCGGGCACTGGAAATGCGAGAAAAAAGAAATGAGTGTTCTAACATGGTTTTCCAGGGACAGATGCCATCACTTCCCCCATGCTGTGCTGCTTGCAAAGATTTCAGATGGCAAATCCAAGTTCAAGTCTTCCTGAATGAAACTGGAACCCAGAATTTAGCCTAGACCCAGACACTTCACTGAGCTTTCGACGTACCAACTGGCCCTGATGTCAAGGGGTGAGTTAGAAAAAAGAAAGAATGAAAGAAAAAGAAGTGCACTCAGCAAGTGGCCTGCCCTCTGCTATCTCCTGGGTGGCTGGGAGCAGTCTTCATTTCCTGCTTTCTTCTCAGGGTGATTTAGCCTTCGGTACTTTTAAAGGTTGGGGACAGAGATAAAGATTACCTCTCTTCCTGCCGGTTTCTCCATCAGCTCGCAGCTGTATATCTGCGGCCCAAGACATATGTGTCCTCATCTTAAATATTGAATTCTGTGTTCACCTTATATATCATTCACTTGCTGCACTTCCTCACCATTTCTTTTCTCTCTCTCTCCTTTCCTTTTCCCCCCAGCCTCCAGTTGAGAGAGGCTGCCAGGCCCTTTTGGAACGCGAAGACGAAAATGAATCTAACTCGAGTGCTGAGGCTACCCCCTCTGGAATATTTAAATGAGATAAATGATGCCGGTCGGAACAGCAGTTCCCTGACATATTGGAGCGCCAAGAGCCATGTAGAGTTGTCACTCGGAGGAATGACTTTCCCCGCCGCCAGCCCTCTGTCCTGCGGTCCTGCCGCCCCCCAGCACCGCCTCATGAATGTGTATTTCCTGCAGGCGGTGAAAAGACAAGCCCATCCATACAGCTCGGGCCAAAATCCACTAAGACGCAGGTATCGCCTTCGAATAAGCTCAGCGCACTTTCCCCCAGGTTTCAGGTGAGGCGTGGAGACTGTGGCGGTGCCGTCTTCCACGAAAGGGATGTGGGTCTGTGTTCCCCGCAAGCGCCCCCCAGTAGCCAGAGAAGCCGCCTCGGGTGCACGGCCCCTCTAAATTGGACTACTGTATTCCAGCTGTCATTTTCCATTTTTAAAACCAGGATCCCTCCAGGTAATCAGTAACCTTGAAAAGAACTGAACTCTAAAGCACAGGTCTGCTGGAGGTCCTCTGGGAGCCTGGAAAAGTTGGTGAAAAATACAAACATCGCGCCCACGCGGGCGGGCCTCCGCCGCCTCCCGGCTCCCTCGCGATCTCCTTCCATCTTCGCCTTGAATGTTTCACAAAGTTTAGACAGGTTTAGGTTATCACTCAAACACTGCGACTCAAACTCGGAGAAATTCTTCCCATGATGGAGTTCTCAATTTATTGGTCAATTTCACCTTGATTTTGTGTCACTGTTTGCTTTGCTAGCCCTTCAGCTTGTATTACATACTCTAAAAATGGGAAACATTTTCAAATATTTTAAATATCACCGATAATTTTATTCAGCTCATAATCTCCTTCTGGAAAGATAAATAAAAATAATTTTTTCTAAAAGGCAACATTGTTCTCCGTGCTTGCCTTTTCATAAATAGCTAAAATCTGCCACCTTCTGGATTTTCCAGGACGGCTAAGACATAAACTAGCGTTATTTTCTGGAACCCCTGCGTATATCTTCCTCAGCTATGCAGTGACAGTGCCATCTAGTGGGCATTTCCCAGACTGTTCCTTCAGTAGAAACATAAAAGAACAGGGTTTTTAGAGGGAAGCAAATATTCATTTAGGGCAATTTACTCAAATTACAATTACTAAAAGAAAACGAAATGTATACAGTGTATTGATATTTGAAACTAAAAGTCAGCATTTATTAGATAAATTTGCAAAAGGAAAGTAAAAGGATATGTTTGCTCAAATTAATGCAGCCTCATCTGAAAAATACATTTTTACTTCAAATTGAACAATACCTGTATTAGAACCATAGTAAGCTCATTCATCCTCTACATTAACCTGAAAGAAGACGGAGAAATTGAGCTATTTCTCAGTCTTTCGATCCTCTTTGTGTGAGGAATAGATGGAAACATTCTGGTTTCTATTCAATAATTTTTAGCCCTCATATTGCAAAGAAAAGAAGACAGACACTTCTGTGTTTTTTAACAGTTTCTAGGCTCTGCAGTTGAAATCCTTCCTGGAATCTCCTCCATACCGGAGGAGAATCCATTTGGCAGAACGCTGGAGACTGGCTGACAGCTGTTCATTACCATCGCCTCATCCCCGGGAATCCAGTCACAGTGAGAGTAGAACTTAGGATCAGAGGGGCCCCTGCTTGTGAGGTTTCAGGGATGGAATTCCATTGCGCTCTCTCCTCTGCTGTGTTTTGAAATCTCCCGTGTCCTCCTTCGGTGAGATGAAAGGGCGTGGGGTGGGGTGGATGTTTTTCTCCCCATGTCAGAAACTCTCTCTGCAGTGAGCTCCGTCTGGGGGGCTGTCAGGAATTTGACAAACTATCTCAGTGGCTGTAAATCGACTTTGTGCCGAGGTGCTGTGAAGTGCCTACTGTAGACACGCCATGTGGTACCAAATTTAGTTTCAGAAAATCGAAACCGGTTTAAAGCTCTTACTGAACTGAAGGAAACCTCATTATCCCCACCCTTCCTCCTTCCTTCCTTCCCTCCCTTCAAGGCATCCCCTCCCACCTCCTCTTCCCACAGGCCCCAGCCCTGAGTGAGGACCAGGAAGCTCTGTGCCTCACAGTGACCATTTGATGCTGGAGATGAACACTGATGGGTGGGCCCTTCACGGAGGTACAGGTAACCACAGGTCATCCGTCAACCCCACCAAGGCAGCTGCAGGAAAGCCTTTCCCCTTGGTGCCAAGGACCTCACCAAATCCTTCCTTGTTTGTTGCTTATTGGGTGGGGTGGCAGATTAGAAAAGGACTGAGGTTGAACCTAGGAAGTCAGTTGATCTGATCGCCCCAGAGAAAGAAATGCTGCATCTAAAGCCAGCCTTCAACCTCACAGCATTTTAAAATTTGGCACTCCAAGCTGCAGAGGCCTGGTCTGGCCCAACTCCCAGGCTGTTTGGGAACCAGAGCAAAAGATTTCAGTAATGCTCCTGGCTAGGATACCATTAGCAAGACCATCTCCAGGCGGACATTGATCACAGAGGAACTACTCTAGGGTATTCATTCCCCGCTCTCTCCCCCCTCTCTCCCCAGGCAGACGAGCTGCCCCACAGCCACCCTCGGGCCAGACTTGGAGGAAGATAAAAGACCAGCAGAATGGGGTGGGGGCACCATGGAGGGGACCTGGGGCTGGACAAGCAGCCCCAGAGCTTGGGTGACATTCCGACTCTGCAGAAACAGAGCTTAGAGTTTTAGCTGCTGCTGCTGTTTTCCTTGGGATGCCTGGAGCCTCCTGATCTCAGGGACCAGGGTCCTCACACATCTGCATAACTTACCACTCCCTCCAAAAGGGAGAATCAGACAGAGGCCAGAATGTTACTTCAGTGCATAAACCTTGGATGCCCCTCCAGCTCTTGGCGATCAGATCAACTGGCTCTTGTAATAGAGATGAGAGGCACAAGCTGGAGGCAAGAATACATTCTATGGACCAGAAACTCAACAGCTGCTGCCCACAGTGGGCTGAGCTGGTGGCAAGAAGGGTCAGGGCCTCAGAAAGTGCTTTTGCTGGAAAGAACATGAGGTTATATAGAAATATACATTTCTAATGTACATTATTAGAAATCATTCTTCTACACCCACCCCTTCTACACCTGCCTCTGCTAAACAGCAAAGATTCCAAAAACTCAGAAAGGGTCAAAGGGCTTTCAGACTAGAAGGAGACACAGCAGTGATATAACTAGCTGCGGAGCAACACAGTCACTAGGAAAACAAAGACCACGGGCAGTAAATGGACCAAGGAGTTCATTCTGGGGGGAAGGGTCAGGGAAGATCTTACTGAGAAGGTAACATCTATAGGCGCTTAAGGAACAAGAGAAGGGAAGGGAGGAAAACACAGGAAAAGCCCCAGAGCAAAGACGGGGAGGCCAGGGCAACCATGCAGGTCCATGGAACTGAGCGGAGTCCACGTGGTGGGTGGCAGGCCTCCAGGAGTCTGGCGGTCCGTACTGGCTGGAAACTGTCTTGCCAAGAGGTAGTAGCAAGGAGCTGGCAGAACTCTTTAAGCAAGGATGCCTGCAGAGATGAACTTTGGCAGTAGTGATGAGCAAGGTAAAAGAGGGGGAAAGCAGCCAGAAATAGCAGGTAGGCCGTTACCCAGTGAGAGAGGGTGAAGCCTTCACTGAGGACAGAGAATGAGAAATGAAAAGAAAAACAGAGATCTGGGAGAGAAATCTGAAGTGAAACAGAAAGACTCTATTGAAATTGAGGAGAAAGGACATTCTACATGACTAACCTGAGTAGAACAGAGAGTGGGGGTTGGGTTGGGGGTGGTAATGTCCTACTTTCAGAAGGAGAGAGAAGAGTTTGGGTTTGGGTCTTAAGGAATCGGGGTTCAGATGTGATAAGCTTGCAGGGCATGTGGGGCCTTCATCAGGAAACCAGGATTACAGCTCTGGAGGTCAGGTGAGGAGCTGACAGCAGAGATCAGATCCCAGAGAGACATCGCCTAACAAGGGCGTCAGTCCTTGAGCGCTTTGTTCAGTAGTACATTTCACGCCTAGAGCAGGGCTTGGCACAGAGTAGGTGCTCAGGACATGTTCGTCAAACAAATGAATGAATTAGATGCTCGTCCATCTGTGGGGGAAGCCGAGTGCATCGGAGGTGGACAAGATCTCTCAGACAACGGGGAGCAAGGATTCGGGACAATCGAGAAGGACACCCTAAAAATGTGCAGGACACTTCAGGAAGCTTACTGTGAAGAGAGGATAGAGAAAATTCTTTACACAGAGGTTTCTTTGAGATAGGCACCATGTAGGGTTTATCTGGGTGCTTCCCAGGTAGCTCAGTGAGTAAAGAATCCACCTGCAATGCAGGAGATGCGAGATGCATGTTCGATCCCTGGGTTGGGGAGATCCCCAGGAGAAGGACATGGCAACCCACTCCAGTATTCTTCCCTGAGGAATAGTATGACAGAGGAGCCTGGTGGGCCACAGTCCACAGGGCCACAAAACGTCATACATGGCTGAAGTGACTGATCACATGGCATTCATTGGTGTCCTAGCAACCACAGAATTCCATCAGAGTGTTCAAGCAAGAGACTTCACTATGAGACTGCTTGTGGACGTCCAGGGACCATTAAGGGCACCAGAGGGAGTGACACGGCACAGCAAGAAGCCACTGCCATTCCTGAGTCGAAGGAGCAGCAGGAAAGAGCGTGGCCAGAGCTGGAGCCTTGAGGCAGGACCATCAGACTGCAGCTACAGAGGCAGAGGAGTAGCTCCATCACCAGACCATGGTGCCGAAGCAGAGAGCAAGGGGGACGAAAAACCTTCATCTACCCTGTCCCCCACCCTCTGATCTCTTGCCAACACCTCACACTGGCAGGACCCAAACGGTCACCAAAGAGCAAGAGGGCAAGGGTGGGGCCAGCCTCCCAGGGCACAGGGCAGGATGGGGAAAGGAAGGAAATGGGAGCTGGTGGAGGGCAGGGCAGATGGAGGGCCACCAGCACAGAGACTGAAGAAAAGCAGCCAGGAAAGGTAGCAAGCTTGCAGGTACCAGGATGAGTGGAGATGCTTGAAATCAGGGGACCTTCCTAGGAGGTGGCAGACTCAGGAGCCCAAAGGCAGGTGATGAGGATCAGGGAGAGGTCGAAGACACCAAGTGCCCCTCTCCAGACTCCGCAAGTATCGGCACCCCTGAGATCTCGCGCCTGCTGTCCCGGAGGACATGAATGCTTATGAGCGGCAGGCATGTGGTTCTGCCGGCACATTCCAGGTGCCCCTCTGAGTGTATTCTGAAAGCCTCTCCTCTCCTCCGATGGGCTCCTCAGGTGGTGCTAGCGGTAAGGAGCCCACCTGCCAATGCAGGAGACATAAGAGACACAAGTTCGATCCCTGGGTCAGGAAGATCCCCTGGAAGAGGAAATGGCACCCCACTCCAGTATTCTTGCCTGGAGAATCCCCATGGACAGAGGAGCCTGGCGGGCTATAGTCCATGGGGTGACAAAGTCAGACATCACTGAAGCGATCTAGCGTGCACGCACACACTCCCCTTGAAACCACCACCACCTGCAATCGCTCTAGAGCCCAACACAGGCTGTATCTCCAGAGTGAGGCAAGGAAGAGGCAGAAACCTCCAAAAGCACTTCTGCCCCCGCAGGTCCTGAAGCTGAGCTTCTACCAGCAGATCCGCAGGAGGCATCTATCTGTGAAGATGCCAGAGCTGGAAACCAGGGCCAGGCCTCAGTTCTTCAGATGTCCTGAAGAGAAGGCTGGAAGGTCACTGTATCACCACTCCTCATTCAGGGATGTGGGAACCGATGCTGGATATTATTAAAAACTTGCCCACGGTCACCCTTGAGCAATCTTGCTTGGATCCCTTTCTTTCAAGCAACTCATATTCACCGCACACCCGGGATGCGCCAGGTGCAGCCGTGGACGCTGGGAAGGGAGAATGAACAAGGCGGACAGCTCGCCCTCCCTTTGAAAGCTCCCATCCGAGGTGGGACGGACAGACCACAAGCACGAAAGCAAGCATGAACTGCTGTGAGCTTCTCCAATAAGCGAGCCGGCCCTTTCTCCAAAGCCTGGCCGTCCAGCACTCGGACATCCTCTAAAGCCAAACTCCAAACATGCCCCATCACACACTGAGCCCTGTTTGTTAAGAAGGCGACACACCCACACAGCAGGCCCGTCTGCTGTTTGCACTGCACCTTCCCACCAAGCCCTTGAAACACATTAAATCATCATTGCCATTCCACTGCGAGCGCATTTCTCTTTTATTTTAATCCTATTATAGAATTTTTTGATGGCAACCTGCTGTTAGAGTACATCTAACTATGTTAAAGCTCCCCAGGCCCTGAGCATGAAAGAACCTCTTCAGAACACACGCTAGGACAGGTCTACCTTGTTAGCATGGAAATGAAAATAAAAAGAGCTGCTCTGGGGCGAAGAGGAGGAGGCGGGTGTTCTAATACCAACACTTAGGAGGCCATCTGGCCTTGTTCTCGCCGGCAGGCTTCGGGTGGTGGCGGCCGGATGGTGACGATCCTTCTCTATATTCTGCTCGGTGCCTGGCACTTGATTTTGAGCTAGTAGCATAGCTTGCCACCCTGGCACTAAAGGGCATCTCTGGTGCTTTTAGGCTACAGTTAACATTTTGGTGCAAGGGGATCAGCAGCCAGGAAAACCTGTAGGTTCCCTCCTGGGCTTTGGTGACATTTCAATAGTGAAATGAAATATATGTAATTGAAATAAGCAGGCGAGCACCTTCTTTCATCTGCGGATATGCAAACAGGAGCCGCCCCAGCGTGGTCCGAGTAACAGCTTCCCAGAGAAGACTACCTTCACAATCCTTAAACGAAGTTCCACTTGCGGGCTACCACAGGAATGTGCATCTTGAGTAATTATTTCACTCTAGAAAACAGTCATATGCAGGTCATCGTTTCTTGGCAGTACAACTTAGAAATACCCAAGGCAGCAGAGCCTTCTGGGCCTCAGTTTCAGGCCCAGAAGAATACAGAGTGGATGCTGTAAATAAAATTAATAATTGAAGTCCATCTGAATAAAAGATGGATAGACTTGTTTGTGCTAGTGGTGGAGGCGACGGTCATTAGCCATCTCGCACGTGTTCTGGAAGGCCAGGCCCTGCGAAAACTGTATATAATGATCAGCCTCTCCTGGAAGGATGCTGTGTTTTTTAGGATATTTGGGGTCCATGATCCCATGTTAGGTCTTGGTGTTCATTCAGAAGTCCATAGAAGGAGTTAGAATCATTAGCATCTTCTAAACATCGTTTATGGACTTTTTATACTATTAATAACAACAGAAGTTGCACCAAGAAGAGCAGATTGTTTTCGAGAGAGTTTGGCCAAATGATTTCCATGTAAGTGTGGGCGGACGTGTATGTATGCACGCAACCACAAGACTCCTCGCTGACATGGGAGAGCAATATATAATTCATCCCCTTAAAGGAAAACAAACTGAGTCAGTCCTTCC
>SJXQ01005968.1:13752-63954 GCA_006408695.1 Aepyceros melampus | reverse complement strand
CCGGGCGGGGGGTGGGGGGCGGAGGGTGCGCGGTATCTATTTGACAGCCAGTGAAGCATGAGGCATTCTGAATGGACTCTGGCCTTACTAATACATCTGTCACGAGCACAAGTCCTGCATTAGCCCTTCTGAGGCTCTCCTGTAGGCGGGAGCATTTATTTATTCAACAACAAGCTCTTACTACTAAGTGGACAATTCCCGGAAGGCACAGTGGTAAAGATTCCACTTGACTACGCAGGAAGCACAAGAGACGTGGATTGGATTCCCTGGGGTGGGAAATGGCAACCCGCTCTAGTAGTCTTGCCTGGAAAATCCCATGAACAGAGGAGCCTGGTGAGTTACAGGCCATGAGGTCGCCTAGAGATGGGCACGACTGAGCACGCACACCCAGGGCACACAACAGCAGTGTTTAAGTGTTAGTGACTCACAGAAGGGAGAGGATGGCCCCTGCCCACAAGGAGCTCAGAATGTAGCCAAGGAAACGAAACTCATACAGAAACGTAATACACGATGGAAAGCAAAACTGCCCTGATGGGCTTACGTACCAACTCACAGGCGTTGAGAAGATGGAGATTATTTATAGCTGGAGGAAACAAGGAACTTTGCATGGAAGAGGTTGTATTTAAAATGAGGTTTGAAGAATAGCTGGGATTTTGACATGGTGATGGACTGAACGTCTGTGCCCCCCCTAAATTCATTGTTGAAGCCTTCACTCCCACCACCCCATGAGAGTATTTGCTGGTGGGGCCTTTGGTGGGTAATTAAGTGTTGATGAAGTCATGAGTGTGAGGCTGCCATGAAGGGGTTAGCATCCTTACAAGAACAGGAAAAGCCCAGAGCAGTCTCTCTCCTTATGAGGACACATAGCAAGACGGCAGCTGTCTGCAAGGCAGGAACCAAATCTGCCATACCCTGATCTTGGATTTCTCAGCCTCCAGAACTGCAAGGAGCAAATATCTATTGTTGAAGGCACCCAGTCGATGGCATTTTGTTCCAGCAGCCCAAGCAAACGAAGACAGATGGGACAGGCGGGAAAATGAGCATCCCAGGGGAGGGACAAATGGAAGCGGTGGCACAGAAGTGGGAAGGCACTGGAGCAGATTCAGAGGGAGCAGTTCAGCTTGCCTGCCTCCCAGGACTCGCAAAGCTCGGTAATCAGAAACCCAACTGGGCAGGTGGATGGGGGTCAGCCTGTGATGAGCCATGAGCAGAGGGGGAAGGCGTCTGACCTGGCCCCAGAGATCCTGGAGCACAGTCAAAAATTATTTCAGTGGAAGAGTAACACGATCGGAGCTTCATCATCAGTCAACTCAACCGTATTTTCACCTTAACAGGTAACAGTGGCAGCGAGCTGACCCCAGAGAACCAAGCTCAGTTGCATACGGTCAGGTAGTGGGTGGCCTGTGCCCCCACGCGCCTGAGCCAGAGAAATAACCGCTTATTCAAGCTGTCAGTCACCGAGTCGCTGGAAGCACCTTCCACGTGGGAACGACAGCGAGCACTTTTCCTACTTAGTTCTTAGCAGCAGGATGTGCCCTGCTCCACAGCTGTCATCCGGGACCAGGACAAAGAAGAAGCTTAAGAGGATCTGAGACAGGAGTCTGCAGACGCTCCCATTTTCACTGGCCGTTTCCGTGAGCTTGGCTGACCGTGCCAGTCAATGTTGACTTTTTTTTTTTCTCCTGAATGAAATAGAAAAGCAGAACTCTGTTGATTTTTGTGTTTTATGGCTGATCGATGGGGGTCAGAGCCAGGGCTTTGAGACATGCCGAGGGGGAGGAACTGGGCTGCTTTTTGATGGCCTCATTTGTGGTGTGTCTTCTTCTGGGAGAGAGGGAGGTCAAGGTGAATCCCTCTTTCAGACTCAGATGACTCAGGCGACGTCACCCCTGGGCAGAAGAGGCAATGGTGGGGGCGTTTCCAGCCAGGCCTAGTGAGGCGAGGTGACATTTAAGGGCTTTGAAGAAACGCGGCACTTCCGGCAGAGGGACCCTAAATTGCACCTGCGTTTCTGCAGGCTCTTCACTCGCTTTTTATACCCTTGAGGCTGTCTCTGGAATTGCTGAAAGGTGGAAAATCTGCACATTCCTTAGGCGTTTGGCAGCCAGGCAGGGAAGAGAGTGATGAGAACGAGGCTCTTCAGAAAGCAGGTATATATCATTCTAACCCCTACCGTGGTACCATTGGCCAAGCCTCAAAATCTTGATTTCTAGAACAACATTGCCAATAATAATAATAGATTCCAACTGTTAATTAGCCTCTAGACTAAATGTTTTGAAAGAAAAGTGAAAGTGTTAGTCACTTAGTCATGTCCGACTCTTTGCGACCCCATGGACCATAGCCCACCAAGCTCCTCTGTCCATGGAATTCTCCAGGGACGCATACTTGAGTGGGTTGCCATGCCCTCCTCCAGGGGATCTTCCGGACCCAGGGATCAAACCCAGCTGTCCTGCATTGCAAGCTAATTCTTTACCATCTGGGCCACCAGGAAAGCCCCACTAAATGCTTTTCTGCTGCTGCTAAGTCACTTCAGTCGTGTCCGACTCTGTGCCATCCCATAGATGGCAGCCCACCAGGCTCCTCTGTCCTGGGATTCTCCAGGCAAGAACACTGGAGTGGGTTGCCATTTCCTTCTCCAACTAAATGCTTTAGTTATGTCCAATTGCATTTAATCCTCCAAGTAACCCCTGAGGAAGTGATGATTAATTCCATTTTATGGAAGAAATCGGAACTCTGACAGGTTGCATAGCTGATCCAAGGTCACATGGAAGTAAGCTACAGAAGGCACTTGAGCCTAAACCCCACCCTCTCAGTCGCCAGCCATGCCGTCTCCTCGCTTCACTCTGTATTATGGGGATACCCATCACAAGGATCAAAAGCACAACACAGCCACAATGTGAGTCGACAGACCTTGCAAACCACGGAGGCTGGTGAATACACAACACTACCGCCCTCCAAGCCACTCTGCTCTCTTCTTTTAGGGACACATAAGATGTAGATGAGAACATGCTTCCAACCAGCCACCTGCTCCAGTATTCTTGCCTGGAGAATGCCATGGATAGAGGACCGGGCGGGCTACAGTCCACAAGGTTGCAGAGAATCAGACAAAAGTGAAGCAACTTGGCATGCACAAAAGCCAAAAAGTGTTACAAACACAAGTGTTAATATCATTTCAAGATTCTGCTAGCCTGTTGCTCTACTGTATGAAGGCATCAGGGAAGCAGGAGGTCCTTCTCTGGGATCCCCAGGAATCATCTGACTAGGTAAGGAGGTTAAATGGCCTCTTGAGCGAAAGCAAGAGAAAAGGGACACGTGCAGAGATCCATCTGCTGCATTCGACAGATGGAGCAGAGAGGGATGTGCCCCGACCCCAGCATCACCCTCCCCTTCCGCCCAGTGGAAGCTTTTTCCATTGTTCTATCCCCTCCACATGGTTTGCATGGGAACCCAGCGCAGTGTGGACATCATTAAAAGTACTGTGACTGGAGGCTGAAATGAGACACTGATCATCCAATTAAGCAACAGATTTCATAAACAAATGCGATTCATTCTGCCTGCAGCCTGCCATCGCTGTCTGAGGAGCACTGCTGAAAATAATGTGCCTGCCTGTGTTCTACTTAAGCTTTCGGGTGCCGAGGAGCCCCACTAAGTCACAGAGAAAGGAGTCTGCAGATGGCTTGCTGCAGCCACGCAGCAGTGAATGAGCCCACACTCCCACACATCAGCTCCCGCTTCCTAGCCCCCCTGAAAGCCTCCAAGAGTCCCACTTGCTATTACACTGCCATGGCTACAAAGCCACCGGTGCAGCCAACCAGAGCAACAGCCTCCCGAGAAATGACAGATTTAAAGGAAGAAATACCGTGCACTTGCTGGAGGCAAGTTATTTTAATATAATGCCAAGATGACAGCTCTCCACATTTAATCATCAGACTCCCGATTTTTTTTTTTTTTTTTTTGCCACGACATTAGACTTTCTCACAGTTTGAAAGAAGGCATCTTCTCCACCCATGCCTGACAGTTGCATGTTGGCAAGAAATGTATGTAAACTTCTCCAATTATTTTTAATAAAATGTAAAAGCCTGCCTGCAAAGCCCCCTCTACCCCTCCACAGCCCTCACCCACGGCCAGGGGCAGCTGTGGGCCCTGCCTTCAGGGCGAGGCCCCCAATGCGTTGCAGTTTTCCTGATGGCACTAACTTGCCACACAGAAGCCTTGCTTCTCTGTCACCTGCCACTGTGACCATTTCCTTTTTTAATGGTGTCTGTGATCAGCAGCTGTCAGCGAGACTGTGTGTTTCATTATCTCTTCCTAAGTCGACCGAAGCCGCCTGCTTGCCGCCCGATCGCAAGCTCAGCCTCGTCTCAAAGTCCAGCAGCCATTCCAAGGGACAGTTGCATGTAAGTCCCGAGTTTGTTAATTCACACCAGGTCCCCTTAGGTAGGCCTGTGCTCTTCTCATGCCTGTTTATCCTTAACAGATGAGAAGCCGGGAGGGAAACAAGTTATGTCTTAATTAAGGATGCACAGCCCGATGGAATCACAGCCAGAACCCACAACCAGTGCACAAGCGACTGTGTATGTCTTTTTTCCCCAAACTTTCAAAGGGTTTCTACTGTCTGGAGGCCCCGAGGATGCAAAAATAAGTAAGACACCAGTCCTTCTCAGAGCAGCTAACAAGGTAATAGAGCAGACAAGTGAATAAATAATACGAGTACATGTGAAAGGCAACACAACCCAGGTAAGCTCAAAGCGCGCGGAAACGTTTCCAAGCCCTAGCAGTGCCTGTGGGGTTGGGGACGCGGTCACGGAGATGACCGCGGAGCCAGGCCCTGCAGGACGGTCAGGGAGAAGGGAGGAGGGCCTCCGCCCCCCGACAGACGAAACCACACACGAGCGAAAGCAGGAGGCCTAAAGGAGCATGGAGCGCGTCACAAGCAGAGCATCTTTAGGGAGGAAAGGGACCATCCACCGAGGGGAGGCAGAGCGGGGAAGACGGCGGTCAGAAGACGGAGGACTGGAGTGGTTCTCTCATCACTGCTGCTGCTTATAATGATGCCTGTCCCAGAGAAGGCTGGACTAAGTCCTCGTATGTCAGCAACGCTTCTCTGCCCTGCCCCAAGAAAGGGCAGCACAACCCACGGCGTCGAGTGGCCACTGTCCTGGGCGATAAGCCAAGCAGGGCGCCTCCGAAGGACACAGCAGCCTCTGAGACCGAGGAACGCAGTCCGGGCACCTGGGTAACCGGGAGAGGGCTCTGCTGTCCGCGGAGGAGCTGACACACACGAGCCCCCCAGAGCCTCGTGCAACTTCGTTCACAGCCTTCTCTGTTAACTGCAGTGAGGGCCTCTCAAGAGAAGGGGGCTGCATCGGCACCCCATCCTTGAGGGCTGACCGGCGCCCCGGGGAGTGGACTGGGAGCCCCTACGCCACCCGCTGGCTCCCGGCTCATTTTCACCTCTCCCTGGGGTGCACAGCAGGGGCTTGAGCAGCAGCGCTCTGGATCATGACAGGAGGCATTTTGCAGACCTGGGTTAGCTTCTGGCTTGTGTTCTGGGTAAATAATGAGATGGCTTCTTCGCAGCCATCTGGGCTCCAAAGCACCACTCCCCCGGGACAAGACGCCGGGAGTGTTTGAGTCGTAGTAAGGGTGTCCCCAGAGACGAGTGACATTCCCAGCCCGCTCACCAGCCGTGTTTGACACCGGGCACCTTGCCCAGCACCCCTGGCAGTGCTAATGGAAAATTCACCAGGTACTCGCAGGCTGCCTGGTGGGTCCTTGCTGCACTAATGCAAAGACAACGTCCCAACAAAGCCCACACCGGCTCCTGGGCGATGGACACGATCCAGCTCCGCAGCCATCGCTCCTGTGCTGTCTTTGCAACTTCCCTTCCTCCCCCTTCCACGTGCTGAACTGAGATAGGAAGGAAGCTGAAAGAACCCGCCTCTTCCACCTGCGCTCCACTTCAAAAGAAACATGCAATCTCTTGAGGTGACTGCATTTATTCTGCCGCAGCTCGATATAAGCACCGCCCTACCAGCTCACCGCAGGTTCCAAATGACAAATTTTGAGGGCTATTGAACACGCTGCGAGTTTGCCGAGCGGATCCGTGGAAAGTTACTTAGCACAGCTGTCGGGTAATTGTGACACATTAGAGGAGTGTGTGGTGCTTGGCGGCTCCCGGGCTGGAGCTCGCCGGAGCCGTGGGACAGTCTGGGCTCAGAGATTCGGCTCCACAGCCCATGAGACCAGCAGGGAGACCAGCCAGGCTTTGCAGCTTAATCCTATTTGGTTTAACAGGATTGTTTCCCATATCAGGAGGTCACGAATAGAGCAGGGATAGAACCCCGTGTTGCAGCGATGATTTTGAGCAGGTCTGGGTGCCTATCGAGTGAGCTGCCCCTCACCTACATCCAGGCGTCTGGAGAGCCGAATGCAAGCTGTATGCACCACCCATGTCTTTCTCAGCCTGGAAGCAACTAGGGTGTTCCCCTCCACCACCTTCACGGCCTCCTCCCTCCACACCCACACAGAGGCCCTGGCTTCATGATCCGATTCATCAGTCAGGCTCCGAGGCAAAGAAGGCGTTAAATGTTCTAACACGCACTTTTTTTTTTTTTTCCCTGTGTTCCTCAATCAGCTAACCATGTGTGAATGCCCTTGTGCTCCCTAACTGACTCAGGGAAGGACCTGGCATGGAATAATGAAAGTGAAAGTGAAGTCGTGTCTGACTGTTTGCGACCCCATGGACTGCAGCCCACCAGGCTCCTCCATCCATGGAATTTTCCAGGCATGAATACTAGAGGGGGCTGCCATTTCTTTCTCCAGGGGATCTTCTCAACCCAGGGATTGAACCCAGGTCTCCTGCATTGCAAACAGACCATTCACTGTCTGAGCCGCCAGGGAAGCCTCATGGAATAATAAGAATCAAAAGTAGCCATATAGCCCATGCTAATTAACTATGAACCAGACAAACACCAAGTGCATAATCTGTCAATGATTTTTTTCCTCATAACAACCCTGTGATAAAGCTATGATTATTATCCTCATTTGGCAGGTAAGCAAACTGAGGCCAGAAAAATTATTAAGTAGACATTAGTGACTGCAAAACAATATGTGTTTTTATAACAATATTGATGACAATGATGGTAGTGGGCGAATCCCTGAAGGCCCAGAACTTCTGGAGCAGAGGAAAGAACTCAAATTTCAGAATCAGACAAACTTGGAAATCTCAACTTCACTACTTACTAGCTGTGAATTTTATACCATTTCTTTAAATTTATCTGGGCTTCAAGATAATTGCATCTAAGATTGATTTTTGTAAGTATTGCATATAGAAAAATATATGGCAGTTTAGCAGGAGAAGGCAATGGCAAGCCACTCCAGTACTCTTACCTGGAAAATCCCATGGATGGAGGAGCCTAGTAGGCTGCAGTCTATGGGGTCGCTAAGAGTTGGACTGAGTGACTTCCCTTTCACTTTTCACTTCCATGCATTGGAGAAGGAAATGGCAACCCACTCCAGTGTTCTTGCCTGGAGAATCCCAGGGACAGGGGAGCCTGGTGGGCTGCCGTCTATGGGGTCGCACAGAGTCAGACACGACTGAAGCGACTTAGCAGCAGCAGCAGCAGCAGCGAATAGGCCCTCAGTAATCCACGTCTGATCCTTTCTTTCCCTATTTCTCAGTCCCACATCTTATGAGCCAGTCTTCCCCTACCCTCAGGGCATATGTTCCGAGACCCCCAGTGGATGCCTGAAGCCACAGATAGCACTGAACTCTATCACATTTTTTCCTACACATACATACCTGTGATAAAGTTTAACATGTAAATTAGGCACATAAATTAAAAGGATATCTGAGTTGCCAGCGTCACTACTCTTGTAGTAATACCTTGGGGCCATTATTAAATTAAATAAGGGTGTCTTGAACACAAGCCCCAGGATACCACAGACCATCAGTCTGACAATCCCGATGGTTACGAAGTGACTACCAGGCAGGACAAAGCAGCAGTGGTTCTCGGGCGAGGTGGGATGAAGTGGGATGGCAGACACCATCATGCTACTTACGACAGCACCTTAAAAGTTATAAACCGTTTCTTTCTGGGATTTCCCACTTAATACTTGTGGCCTGCAGTTGCTGGTGGGTAAATGAAAGCAGAGAAAGTGACAAACCCTGGAGAGGAGGAATGAGTGTACTCTTTGCTGAATTGCTTGCTGTAACCCAGGTTCACGTCATGGTTTTATTTCTTTACTAAGATGTAAAAATGAAAGTGGAGTAGGGAGTAGGATGCCTACCCTCGTCTCTACTCAGAATGAGTCTACTCATCTCTACTCTAGGCGTGAGTCACCAAAACGCCTAAAATGACTATCTGTGCATACAGAATGTTTACAGAGAAAAGCTTCAATTAACGAGGAGCCAACTGTGGACTCAGTTGCTAGTCTTTCTTCTCTCTTGACCTAAAGAATTATGAGATAGCAACAAAACAAACAGTCCTAACACAGAATAGAACTAAAATAGAATTGTCCTAAAAGAGCTACCTTCTCAAGTAATGAGGTCCCTGCTGCTGGTTGTATTCAAGAAAATGCTGGACAACCTACCGTAAGAGATGTTGTGAAGGAGATTAATGCATAGGCCAAGCGTTTGATGAAATCAGTGATTTTCAGATTTTTTTTAACAGCAGAGCATAGAAGAAATAAAAGTCAGATTGCTCAGGGTGAAGAAAGGTGGGAGGCTCTGACCCCTCCATGAAGGTGCTGAGCAGTCCCTGTGAAGTCTTAGGACTCAGAAATTAAGCCAATGAGAAAAGCCAGCATTTGCACAGTATCTTGCAGTTTACAAAGTTTTCCTGTGCATGCAGGTTATCTTGCGTGTATGTTACAGGTGAAGTTCAGACTAATATACCCCGCACTCTATGAGAATATATATCCAGCAGCCCAAATAAGGTGAGTGTAAAATGATTCAGTTGTAAACAGAGTAATACCATGGGGTCAAGGGAGAAAGATCCTGGTGGTCTGAGGGGGTGGAGAGGAGTAGAGAACTGCAGGTTCACCTATTTATTAGTTGTCCACTGCCTCTTTCAATAAACACTGTAACGGGTTTTGACTCTAAGCCAGGCTCTAGTCTAGGTACTGAGACTGTGACAGCTATTAAGAATAAGAGCCCTGCTCTCAGGAAGCTTACCTTTTTTCGAGGAAGAGGCAACACACAAACAATACTATGTACCAACAGTGACTGTGTGAATACTTTCAATTAGATAACTTAAAATAGGGTGGTGGTGGAAGGCTTCCTGGAGGAGGTGGAGGCTTCCTGGAGGAGGTGGAGGCTTCCTGGAGGAGGTGGAAGCCTTCCTGGAGAAGGTGGAAGGCTTCCTGGAGGAGCTGGTGCTTGAATAAAGAAAGAGTGCCAACCATACCAAGCTCTTAGGGAAACATGTGCTGACAGTCAACAGTGGTGTGTGGCACAGGAAGACCTGCTTACCAAGCCCCAGTGGGATTCCCACCATGTGGAGAACAGCAGAGATTAGAGATGCCAACCATCAGCAGTAGGCGCCCACAGACCACAGCCCACCGCCTCTCCTACAGGTTCCCAGATCTCCAAGAAGAACTCAACATGCAAGACACTGGTTGGAACAGCACTCGCAGAAAAGAGAAGCCATGCAGTCAAGCTGCATCTGGGGGCTTCCCCGGTGGTCCAGTGGTTAAGACTCTGCACTTTCTGTGCAGGGGTTGCAGGTTCAGTCCCTGGCTGGGGAACTAAGAACCCACACGCCCCAGGGTATGACCGAAAAACCAAAAAATTTAATTTTTAAAAAACGCATCTGAAGTGGGTGCCAGTCTTGGCCAGTGGGTCCCAGGCAAAGACTCTGTCCACTTTCCACAGAAAGAGGGGACAGATATACTGATGGAACTAGCCAAGGGCCTTCTGAAGCACAGGCTTAAGTGATACAAGAAATTTCATCCCAGACCCAGAACGAGGGGAAAGACCCAGAAGAGAAAGAATAATCTGGAGCCAAGTGACAGCTTGGCACCCAGCTTCCAGTTAGGGGAAGGTTCCATGCCCTGGGCTCTGACTAAGCAAGGTGCATGGAAGGTACAAAGGCCTAAGGTGAGAATAACCACAGACAGAGTTTCTACAGATTCCAGCATGCAAGGGAGGCTGAACTCATTAAAACCAAGGGTAACATCCAGATTTGGGGCCTCAGTAACTAAGGAGGTGATGGTTCATTATTGAGTTGGGAACACTTAACAGGTTCAGTGGAGGGGGCATTAAGAGTTCTATTTCAGAAATAGGATAGATCAGATACCTATTAGGTACTCAGAAGCATAAAGGATGTAAGATTCTCTTTTTCTCTTCAAACCTAGTTAGAGGCCATTTTCCAAAGGATGGCCTCCAAAAGCCATCATTCTTTTGGATGAGGGATAAATCTAAGGATCTGTACACCACCAAGTGACTCTAAAATACACTCTGGTCCCGCAGCTGAACTATCCCTAGAGTCACAAGCATGAACAAGGGTTGCACTGGAGGCTCAGTAGAAGACTTGAGGTGGCTGAGTCCTCCTACAGCTGTTCAATTCTTCAGAGGTCCAGTTTCGGGGACCATGCTGATCCCAGGGCTGCTAAACCTCAGGCAGCCCCCTGCTTCAACCAAGAGGCAAAGCTGGCAGCAGGCTCAAATACCAGCCTTATTTGGATGAGGGATAAATCTAAGGATCTGTACACCACCAAGTGACTCTAAAATACACTCTGGTCCCGCAGCTGAACTATCCCTAGAGTCACAAGCATGAACAAGGGTTGCACTGGAGGCTCAGTAGAAGACTTGAGGTGGCTGAGTCCTCCTACAGCTGTTCAATTCTTCAGAGGTCCAGTTTCGGGGACCATGCTGATCCCAGGGCTGCTAAACCTCAGGCAGCCTCCTGCTTCAACCAAGAGGCAAAGCTGGCAGCAGGCTCAAATACCAGCCTTTGCTTTGTTCTTAGAGAAAAGCATCATAAACCCAGGTCATAAGACTCATCAGCCATATCCCTTCCCTTTGGTTTCCATGCCTAATCAAGCAGGGTGCCAAGCATTTGTTGTTGTTTAGTTGCTAAGTCATGTCATACTTTTTGTGACCCCAGGGACTGTAGTCTACCAAGCTCCTCTGTCCACGGGATTGCCCAGGCAAAAATACTGGAGCAGGTTGCCATTTCCTTTTCCAGGGGATCTTCCCAACCTGGGAGTCGAACCTGTGTCTCCTGCGTTGGCAGGCAGATTCTTTACCGCTGAGCCGCCAGGGGACCATGTGCCTAACCTTGAGATTGTGTTGCAGAGACACACACACATATTAGTTAATGCGTAAACTCGGACTCGCCATTTGGAACACGGAAAACTGCTTGTGAAATAGTCAAGGGGTATGTTTTTCTGACTAAGAAAAAGTGTTCCCTGAGGTATTCGAAGTCAGATAAATACGTGGAGGGTTGCAGCGTCCCCAGTTGCCCGCTCCCCATTCTCTTTATTCTCGTTTTCATGATGTAAGTCCATGTGAATGAGGAGCCATGATAGTGATAGAGGCGGACGGTGAAGGAAGAGTGGTGCTTCCAAAGGGCACGACCTCCAGAAGCTCTGAATGAAGTACAAGGAGGGAGACGGACAGTGGGGAGCGCGCATCTTTCTGAATACAGTTACCTCCAGACATACTGCCCAGGAATGGAACTGCAGGACCACATGGTAACTTTACTTTTCGTGTCTTAAGGAATCTCCACACTCTTCTGCATAATGGCCCCACCAATGCAGAGAAAACTGTAATTCAAAAAGACACATGCACCCCTACCTCCATAGCAGCACTATTCACAAAAAACCAAGACATGGAAGCAGCCTAAATGTTCATCAGCAGAGGAGAGGATGAGGAAGACGTGGTCCATGCATATTATATAACAGAATATTACTCAGTCATAAAAAAGAAGGAAGCAATGCCGTTCACAGCAACGTGGATGGACCGAGAGAGTACTTTACCACGTAAACAAGCCAGGCAGAGGAAGACAAATACCATATGGTATTGCTTATATGTGGAATCTAAACAACAGAAAAAGATACAGATTCTATTTACACAACAGAATCTGGCCCACAGACATAGAAACAAACTTATTGTTACCAAAGAGGAAAGGGGAGGGAAGGAGAAGTTAGGAGCTTGGGATTTACATATTTGCACTATTATATATAAAAGAGATGACCACCAAGGACCTACTGTATAGCACAGGGAACTACAGTCAATACTTTGTAATAAAACTGTAAAGGAAAAGAATTTGAAAATGAATATACATAACTGAATCACTGTGCTATACACCTGAAACTAACACAGTATTGTAAATCAACTATAATTCAATTAAAAAACATATGAAGGAGGAAAGTACTGTACCTACCCCATTCTAAGAGAATGAATTGACCAGCCTGTTGAAAGACATAAACCCTGACTCATGTGATCGTTCCAGATACGCATCTTTGTGGCTACCTGTGGTTGATTTGAAGTTATTTATCAAACCACTTCAATCCAGCTGGTGACCAGACTACTTTCACCAGTAATATTTCAGATTTCTTTTCCACTCTCTTAACAAGGCATAAGCTTCTTAAACTCCTAAGTGATCGGGTTTCTCATGACAGAGGATTATTAATTCTGATCCTTTTACAATTTGGAACTTCAATGAAATCTTCCCATTTGTCACCTCTTTAACCCAGCACAGATTTGACACCTCTCAGATTAATTTTGGTGATGAATCCGATTTCAAAGAACATTCATCCAAAGTTGAACCCATGCACCTGCTAATGTATTTCAGTACTTTTACTAATAGCTTTAGAGAGCTTTTTAATTTATATTTCACTGTATATTAAGATATCCTCCTTCGTTCGCCTGCCTCTCCATGAGAACATTTTTCATATTTCAGATTAGGACACCAAACACTAGAACTAAATGGATGAGATAATTTTAAATATTATGCAGATACCCACGCGGGTCAGGTATTTTAATATTTTCTCATCCCTAATTTATTTCTGTACTTGTTGAATGTGGCTTCTCGTGTGTCCTTTTAAGTATCTTCTTAATTTTAATGACATTTTTTGAAAGTTGTTTGAGCATGTTCTGGGTGTAGACGTTTTTATGAAATGGGAAGAGGCCACGGGGGTAATGAAGTAGAAGCTATTCTGGCTTGGAGCTTTTAGCACAATAAGGACACATGTGGCCATCCGTCTGTTCACTGATCTTGAGCAGATCACCTGACCTCTACGTCACATGGATCAAATGATGGTCATCCCATCACCACCCACCCAGCTCTCCCAAGGCAAACCTCATCAGAGTCATCACGTAGTCTGTCCTCTTCCACATCAATGAATGGAGCCAAGGGAGAGAGACGCTGGGAGGCTCTGGGTGGGCAGGGGACTGTTAAGGATGGGACACAGGAATATCAATACCCTGCAACTTCTGTCCAGGAGGAGGGGGTGTTTCCAGGAACTACTCTTTTGAGCCGCAGCACACACAGTCTTAAGTCCTCTCCTAGTTCTCCCGTCCCCATTGTTTTCCAGCTTCAGCCCCATTACTTCACCCCAACGATCCCCTTCCTGCTCAAGCCCAGATCACCCTGATGGCTGCCTCAGCTTCCCGTTTGGTGTTCCTGCCACAGTTCTCTTCTCCTAAAACAATTCTCTTCCCCCAGATCTGATCACCACCCATCTGTCAACAAACAAACCAACCCACCCTTAGTGATTTCCTTCCCCTACAGGAGTCAGTTCAGTTCAAAAGTAGTTTCTTGATGCTGCTGCTAAGTCACTTCAGTCGTGTCCGACTCTGTGTGACTCCATAGACGGCAGCCCATGAGGCTCCCCCGTCCCTGGGATTCTCCAGGCAAGAACACTGGAGTGGGTTGCCATTTCCTTCTCCAATGCATGAAAGTGAAAAGTGAAAAGTGAAAGTGAAGTCGCTCAGTCGTGTCCAACTCTTTGCGACCCCATGGATGACAGCCCACCAGGCTCCTCCGTCCATCGGATTTTCCAGGCAAGAGTGCTGGAGTGGGGTGCCATTGCCTTGAATACTCCCCAAATACCAGGCAATCCTTAGCAACACCACAAAAGACCTTCCAAACCTACCTGCTGGACTAAAGATGAGAACCAGATACACGGGCACAAAGCAGACACCCAAGTATCCATCTTCATTAATTTATATGCATTCAGGGATTGTTTTTATCTTGATGCTGCTGCTAAGTCACTTCAGTCGTGTCCGACTCTGTGTGACTCCATAGACGGCAGCCCATGAGGCTCCCCCGTCCCTGGGATTCTCCAGGCAAGAACACTGGAGTGGGTTGCCATTTCCTTCTCCAATGCATGAAAGTGAAAAGTGAAAAGTGAAAGTGAAGTCGCTCAGTCGTGTCCAACTCTTTGCGACCCCATGGATGACAGCCCACCAGGCTCCTCCGTCCATCGGATTTTCCAGGCAAGAGTGCTGGAGTGGGGTGCCATTGCCTTGAATACTCCCCAAATACCAGGCAATCCTTAGCAACACCACAAAAGACCTTCCAAACCTACCTGCTGGACTAAAGATGAGAACCAGATACACGGGCACAAAGCAGACACCCAAGTATCCATCTTCATTAATTTATATGCATTCAGGGATTGTTTTTTAATTGACAAAAGGAAAAAAATGGTGCATGAAAAGATGTTCCACATCGCTAATTATTAGAGAAATGCAAATCAAAACTACAATGAGATACCACCCCACACTAGCCAGAATGGTTATCACCAAAAAATCCACAAACAATAAATGCTGGAAAGAGTGCGGAGAGAAGGGAACCCTCCCTACACTGTTGGTGGGAATGGAAATCAGTAGAGTCAATATGGAGAATAGTATGAAGATTCCTTAAAAATCTAAAAACAGAGCTACCATATGACCCTGCGATCCCACTCATGGGTATACAGCTGGAGAAAAACATGATCCAAAAGGAGGCATGCACACCACTGTTCGCTGCAGCACTGCTTACAATAGCCAAGACATGGAAGTGACTTCAATGTCCATCGACCGAGGAATTGATAGAGAAACGTGGCACATATTCACAGCGGAATATTGCTCAGTCATTTAAAAAGATGAAATAATGCCATTTGCAGCAACATGAGAGTGCTATACTGAGTGAAGTCAGTCAGACAGAGAAGGAGAAACAGGTGACATCCTTTATGTGTGGAATTTAAAGAGAAATGATGCAAATGAGCCTACTTACAAAACAGACGCACAGACTTAGATAACCAACTCATGGTTGCCGGTGAGGGGAAGGGACGGTTAGGGAGTTTGGGATGGACACATACACACCGCTACTAAGCCAACAAGGACATTGCTGTATAGCACATGGATCTCTCCATGTTCCGTGGCATTCTGGCTGGGGGAGGAGTTTGAGGGAAAATGGATACATACGCATGGCTGAGTCCCTTGCTGTTCCCCTGAAACTACCATTGTTTGTTAATGGGCTATACCCCCAAAAGAATAAAAAATGTTAAAAAAAAAATACCTGTATGGTAGTGTAAGAGATAAAGTCGGAGAAGAGAATGAGATGGCAAACGCCTTCCCTTTATGCCTGGGGATGACTTGAAGGCCTAGTGAAGGAAGAGCTTAGGATAAAAGCTGATACATGTTCAGGGAGGTCTACAAGATTCTGCTTGAGAACTACAGTCCTGTCTACAGGGCTAACAAAGCCCTAGAAACCTGAGCCTAGGTGTTCCCGATGCTGAAGCCCAAATGCTCAAACTCCATCCCAGCTGCTTTCTTTAAGATGCCTTCCATCTCCATCTGTCACGAATTCTATCATGTTAAGAAATACCTATGAGATTTCTTTGGTGATCCAAGGTTTAGGGCCCAGCACTTTTATTGCCATGGCTCAGGTTCAATCCTTGGTCAGGGAACTAAAATCCCTCAAGCCACATGGAGCAACCAAAAAAAAAGAAATAAGTATCTATGGCCTCAAACGTCAAGGGCCAGACCAGCTGTGAGCCACTTTTCTCCTCCCAAAACTAAGTAAGCTTGCAGAAAAAATATCCTAGTGTGTTATGTCCGTAACTTAATATGAGGTTTATGCCTCTGTAACACGAGGAACATATGAAACACTAATGTATCCGATCTTCGCTTGAACATGCACTTTGGAACTGCACGTGCATTTCCAAAATGGATCATTAACAAGGGAAGAGGTGGGCAAAAAAAACCCATGTATCCATCAAATAGATAGACAAAGAAAATGCGGTGTACACACAAGATGGACTGTGACTCCGCTTTAAAAAGCAGCTCCAGTATTCTCGCCTGGAGAATCCCACAGACAGAGCAGCCTGGTGGGCTTCAGTCCACGCGGTAGCAGAGAGCCGGACACAACCGAGTGACTGACGCACTTTAAAAAGGAAGGACATTCTGGCACACGCTAGAGTGTGGGTGCACCTGGAGAACCTGAGGCTAAGTGAAACAAGCCAGTCACAAAAAGACACGTCGCTTTTCTGAGGCAGCTAGAGTGGTGACATCCACAGGGGCAGAAAGTAGAGTGGTGGTCCCCAGGCGCTGGAGAGCTGCTGTTTCACGGAGACCAGGCTTTAGTTACACACGACACGGAGAGTTCTGGAGGCGGATGGTGGTGCTGGCCGCACAGCAATGTGAATGCACTGAATCCTACTGAGCCACACACTCAGAAACACTTAAGGAGTAAATGTGTGTTTTACTGCAATTTAAAGAAAAGCAAACAAGTATACCAGTTCCTCAAAATGGAGAGGGATAAAAGTCACCTCCAAACTTCCGATCGTCCTCTATAGATAGTTATCATACTCTATATATTTAACTATTAGAGAAAGAAATGGCACCCCACTTCAGTGTTCTTGCCTAGAGAATCCCAGGGACGGGGAGCCTGGTGGGCTGCCATCTCTGGGGTCGCACAGAGTCGGTCACGACTGAAGCGACTTAGCAGCAGCAGCAGCAGCATATATTTAACGGGCTTCCCTGGTGTCTCCATGGTAAAGAATCTGCCTGCCAATGCAGGAGATGCTGGTTCAGTCCCTGGGTTGGGAAGATCCCCTGGAGGAGGAAATGGCAACCGACTCAGTGTCCTCGCCTGGAAAATCCCATGGACAGAGGAGCCTGGTGGGCTACAGTCCACAGGGTCATAAAGAATTGGACATGACTTAGTGACTAAACAACAATCTATTTGGCGAGTAACAGCTCTTGACAGAGCGCTGAGGGCTCCGGTGAGGGGCGGTGGGGTTTAGACCCGGGATAGGATTTTCAAAGAATGGATCTGGGCAGCTGCAACAGCAGCAGGAAGGCCTCAGGGAAGAAGGATGTGATTGTCCCAAGTGTTTTCCTTTGTTTGTTTTTAATTTAGAATTAATCCATTCACCTGGAACCTGCAATCCTAAAAAAAAGTTATTTGTTTCAGGAACTCTTTTTTTTTTTTCCTACTCTTCTCTTTTTCTTGGTAAATAATTTGCTAGATCTGAGCAAGGCCCTTAAGCTCTCTGGATCCCCATTGCTTTATGTGAAACAGGAGAGAAGAGGATGCGATGGCATTTAATTTTCTTCCGAGCCACAAAATCCTGATTCTGTGACAAATCACCCCATTTCTACTCCCTCCCACCACACAAAATATAATTTAACTTATCTTTCTTCCTTTCAATATTTCAAATTTTCCTCGAGCAAATTATCTCATTAAATGGAAAATATTTTTCTACTCTTGAGAAGTATAGCTTCTTTTTTTTTTCTTTTTGGCCTAAGATGCTTTCTTTTCATTAATACAACCACATGCTTTGTTTCAATTGCAGTGATAAAGGAAAACACCAAATTATCTCCTTGTTCACATTCCTCTTCCTCAGAAGTCACCCACTACTTCATTACCCTGGAGACTTCCTTCAAGAAAAAAGCAGGCATGTGATAAGATGAAAAGTTTTTCTTTCTAAATTCTTTTGTAACTTGAAAGGAAATAATGGTACTAAGAAAGCATTTCAACTTATGGCAGTTTCTGTTTTAAATATCTGGAAACAGACTAAAACTTTTTAAGACAAAGAAAAATGTAGTCCATCCTATAATACTGCAGTATGACCTGGTAGGAGAATTGTTTTAGCCTCTCATTTTCTTATTTTTTCTCTGTCAAAAAAGCATGGCAGCCATAACTCAACTTGGTGTTGGGCTGCTCTGTCAGGAACAGCTGTGTCTTGCTCATGTCTGATCCCTTTCCTGACTGATCAGGCAGCTGTTCTGATTGGTACCCATGTCGTTAAATATTTCATTATTCCCCTGCCTGTAGTTCAAATATGGATTCCGTGCTATGGAATGCATGCTCAGTTACCTCAGTCGTGTTTGACTCTTTGTGACCCCATGCATTGCAGCCCCGCCAGGCTCCTCTGTCCAAAGCATTACCCAAGGAAGAATACTGGAGTGGGTTGCCATGTCCTTCTCTAAGGGATCTTCGTGACCCAGGGATCAAGCCTGCATCTCATGTCTTCCACATCGGCAGGCAGGTTCTTTACCATTAGCGCCACCTGGGAAGCCGTGGAAGTACTATGGTTGCTGACTAGTTTGTTGGGAACAAGTAACAGAATGATACATGATCAGTAAAGGAAATGAAGTCTTCTTCTAGAAAGAGGAGGGCAGGAGGGGGTTAGTACTGGCATACTTTGCTATTTTACGCTTGTCACATCCAAATTCCAAGAATTCAATTTTGAAATTAACATGCTTTGTAAGCTAGGATGCATATACTCTCTTCCTTAGATAAATAAACTGTATTAAACAATACCTTGTTCTCATTCTGTTAATATTAGAGTTGATCATATTTGAAGGGCACCACCTAGTTGTAAAAAAAACAAACAAAAAAACCTTGAACTGTAGTGTTAAGGATAGTATAAACCTCCCTTCTGTCACTGAGTTAAGTGTTTGTTCCTGATATTTAAATACCATTTTTTCCCTAGGGCATCAATGAACTCTGTGGAGTCCGGAAAGAAGCAATTTATTACCAGAAATCCAGATTTATCCACTTTTCATGGATGAATACTTCACATTTGGAAAATAGTGTAACTTGTTCATCAAAGGATTTGACCAATGTTACTCTCATTTTGTTTAAAAGATTTCTCACAATTATATAACTCATTTATACATAAAGAATATATACATAACTTATGTTATATCATATATTATATATAACATATAATATACCATGTTCTCAAAAAGCATCCTCACAAGAGACTCAGACTTCTTGGACTATGATAGAGTAGCTTGTATCAGACTGACCTTCCTTCTAAGAACAAATATAAAATGAGTAAAATGCAAAAATATCTCTTTATAGGCATCAAAAGCATCTGGGAACAGCCAAAACAAGATCTTGGACAAAAGAAAAGAATAAGAAAGTAAGCCACACTCCTCCCAAAATATCTGCTAGTTCCTACACTTCCCATGACAAGAAGCCAAGTATAAAGAATTTAAATAAGGCCCAAATGTCAATAAGGCTTGTGTGTGCTAAGTCATTTCAAACCCACGGACTGCAGCCTGCCAGGCTCCTCTGTGCGGCTTCTCCAGGCAAGACCACCAGGGGTGCCGTCACACCCTCCTCCAGGGGATCTTCCCGGCCCAGGGACTGAACCCCCGTCTCTTACAGCCACTGCACTGGCAGACAGGCTCCTTAGCATTGGGGCCACCTGGGGCGCTCAGGTGCAACCCCTGAGCACAGCTCCTCTCAATCTGAAGGCCTACGAATACAAACCATCCACCCCGCATGCTCAGCACGCAGAGCACAATCACTGTGGTAACACCAGAGCACTACAACCGGCAGAAGCTGCCACTCAAAAGTGGGGGTCAGAAGTCAGGTTGGGGCACATAAGAGAACAAGAGTCACGCCGCAGCCGCTAATCCTATGCAGTTCTGAAGTTCACTCGGGCGTATGTTGCCAGCTCCCTGATTAGGACTGTTTGGTTCCACCCTCCGGGATTTTGTCTCCTCCTTCTTGGTTATTATTGCAAATTTTCTTTTTCCACAAGAAATGATCCATGTTTGCAGGTAAGTAGCAGTCTCAGCCTGCTACTTGTGTGTGCTAAGTCATTTCAAACCCACGGACTGCAGCCTGCCAGGCTCCTCTGTGCGGCTTCTCCAGGCAAGACCACCAGGGGTGCCGTCACACCCTCCTCCAGGGGATCTTCCCGGCCCAGGGACTGAACCCCCGTCTCTTACAGCCACTGCACTGGCAGACAGGCTCCTTAGCATTGGGGCCACCTGGGGCGCTCAGGTGCAACCCCTGAGCACAGCTCCTCTCAATCTGAAGGCCTACGAATACAAACCATCCACCCCGCATGCTCAGCACAGCAGAGCACAATCACTGTGGTAACACCAGAGCACTACAACCGGCAGAAGCTGCCACTCAAAAGTGGGGGTCAGAAGTCAGGTTGGGGCACATAAGAGAACAAGAGTCACGCCGCAGCCGCTAATCCTATGCAGTTCTGAAGTTCACTCGGGCGTATGTTGCCAGCTCCCTGATTAGGACTGTTTGGTTCCACCCTCCGGGATTTTGTCTCCTCCTTCTTGGTTATTATTGCAAATTTTCTTTTTCCACAAGAAATGATCCATGTTTGCAGGTAAGTAGCAGTCTCAGCCTGCTTCCTGCTTATATCAGATTAGAGACCCAGAGGGTTTTTTCAGTTTGAACTACTTCCACCCATTGTGGTCTGAGCTTATGACGCTTCTGTCAGTACAATTCTCTTAAAGGTTTGGGCTTCCTGTGAACAGTAGCAGGATTCACTCCACTAGCCAAAACTTCACTCAGAAATCTTTTTTTGTTCCAAGCCCCAGTCTGCCTGTGTTGAAAGTCAGGAAGCTGAAGAATAACACCCTTGAGAAAACCCTTGAGAAAAGAATAACACTCTGAGAAAATTTTTGTCTAATTCTAATGGAGTGCACCCTTACATCATTCTGAAATCTGAACAATGTGCCTTATAGCTGCACCCTTGAAATAATCTTTATCCTGAGATCAGGTCTGATATTGAGAGCCTTTTCCATATGTCAAGGCTAGAAATAAGATCCAGTTTTATTTTTACATTTAGTAAGCCGTGATCCTTTATATTTTCTCTAATTTCTGCTAGAAAGTGAAAAAGTTCCTCTGTAGTTTCTTTCCTGCTCTTATATAATATTTTATCATTCATGGCTAAAAATAACCAACTAGCACTATTGACATTCTTTCTGGAACTCTCCTTATGCAATAGGTACACTATGGCATCTTATGCAATAGATGCCTTATGAAATAGGTACACTATTTCATCAGGCACATATCCTGTTGTCATGGCACACCAGGCAACAGTCACTCTGCGTTTTCTGCCAGTATGTAACACATGTTGCCTTTCCTCCAGCCTCTGGTAATAATAGCCTCTTCCCTGCCCTTCCAGTTGCTTTAACAGTTCCTCTGAGGATCTTCCAGGATCCTCCTTCCTCCTCATCCCAAAGGTGATGCCACAAGCATTAAGGTTTTATTTCAATCATACCTACTTGTAGATGTCATTTTCAGTTCCATTTATCTCTTACTATGATCACAGAAAAGTTGTGACCAACCTAGACAGCATATTCAAAAGCAGAGACATTACTTTGCCGACTAAGGTCCGTCTAGTCAAGGCTGTGGTTTTTCCTGTGGTCCTGTATGGATGTGAGAGTTGGACTGTGAGGAAGGCTGAGTGCTGAAGAATTGATGCTTTTGAACTGTGGTATTGGAGAAGACTCTTGAGAGTCCCTTGGATTGCAAGGAGATCCAATCAGTCCATTCTGAAGGAGATCAGCCCTGGGATTTCTTGGGGGGAATGATGCTGAAGCTGAAACTCCAGTACTTTGGCCACCTCATGCGAAGAGTTGACTCATTGGAAAAGACTCTGATGCTGGGAGGGATTGGGGGCAGGAGGAGAAGGGGATGACAGAGGATGAGATGGCTGGATGGCATCACAAGGGAACCCTGGTGCACTTTTAGTGAGAATGTGAACTGATGCAGACAACATGGGAAACAGTTTCAAGATTCTTCCAAAACTTAACAAAATAGTACCACCGTTCTATTCAGCAATTCCACTTTTGTGTTTGTAAAAAATGAAAACATTAGTTAAAAAATATGTATGCACCTTGATGTTCACTGTAGCATTGTTTAATTTCCAGTAGTCAGATTATGAAAGAAACATAACTGTCCATTGATAAATGAATGGATAAAGAAGATTGACATATCAACCAATGTAATACTACTCAATCATGAAAAAGAATGAAAACTGGCCATTTGCACCTTGATGCTGTTATTTTAAGTGACACATGTCAGGTAAAGACAAATATCATACAATTTCATATATATGTGGACTCTAAAGAAAAAATAAGCAAACATAATGAAACAGAAATAGTCATAGACATAGAGAACAAAGTGGTGGTTGCCAGAGGGGAGGGAGAGAGGGATAAGGGCAAAATAAGTGATGAGGATTAAAAGGTATCAATTACAGATATAAAATAATCACAGAGATGTGATTTAAAATATAGCGAACACAAACAATAATACTGTAACACCTTTAGTGGATAGATAGTGACTAGACGTAGTGTGATGATCATTTTTGTAGTGTATAAGAATATCAAGGAAAGATTGCCTTTCTGAAGATTACAGGTGAACAGAATTAAAGGGGTAGATAAAACTGAATAAGAATAATGTATTCTCAAATATACATTACATGACAGAAATATAGGATCTATAAAGAACATAGTATTCAGTGTACTAACTTGAAAAATATTTTAACATCTTTACACATTCACATTCATGTATTTTAATTGAAAACAAAATACTCTAATTTGATTAATTTAATTAATTATGTCTGACCATCATAAATTAGGTAACTATTTCATGAAGATGATAATGTCTTAGTATATTCTATTTTTATGTCATCAACTTTTAAACTCCATTAATTTCCAATTTTCAGATTTCAAATATTTTCATCAATTTGATCTGACACCTTAGGATTTTATAACTCTTTCCTGTACCTGTATACTTCATGAAACAAAACACTTTAATGTTGGGCTTTGTAAAATATATTAATGTATAAAAACAGTGTCAGACTTTATTTTTGGGGGGCTCCAAAATCACTGCAGATGGTGACTGCAGCCATGAAATTAAAAGACGCTTACTCCTTGGAAGAAAAGTTATGACCAACCTAGATAGCATATTCAAAAGCAGAGACATTACTTTGCCGACTAAGGTCCATCTAGTCGAGGCTATGGTTTTTCCAGTGGTCATGTATGGATGTGAGAGTTGGACTGTGAAGAAGGCTGAGCACCGAAGAATTGATGCTTTTGAACTGTGGTGTTAGAGAAGACTCTTGAGAGTCCCTTGGATTGCAAGGAGATCCAACCAGTCCATTGTGAAGGAGATCAGCCCTGGGATTTCTTTGGAGGGAATGATGCTAAAGCTGAAGCTCCAGTACTTTGGCCACCTCATGGGAAGAGTTGACTCATTGGAAAAGATTCTGATTCTGGGAGGGATTGGGGGCAGGAGGAGAAGGGGACGACAGAGGATGAGATGGCTGGATGGCATCACTGACTCGATGGATGTGAGTTTAAGTGAACTCCTGGAGTTGGTGATGGACAGGAAGGCTTGGCGTGCTGCTATTCATGGGGTTGCAAAGAGTCGGACACGACTGAGCGACTGAACTGAAATAAACTGATGTAACTAGTTGCAAAGAGTCGGACATGACTGAGCGACTGAACTGAACTAAACTGATGTAACTACCACCCCATAACTTGATGTCTTAATTTATTCTCAGATCTCATAGCTCTTTCTGTAGATTGACCAACATCAGCTACACAGTTCTTGCTTAGGGTCTCTTGCACAATAGCCATTAAACAGCGGCAGGGCTGCAGTCATATGAGAGCTCTCCTGGGCCAGACCTCCTAAAAGCCCAGTCACTCTTCCGTCAGGTACCTCACTTGTCTTTCTTTCTCTTCCTCTCCCTCTCCTACTCCTGCACCTCTTTTCTCTCTCCCAGAACTGATCCTCCAGTGCCTCTCCACGTGGCTTGACTCTCTTAAAGCATGATGGTCCCAGAGGAATTTCACATCTTAACAGTCAGGTTCTCAAAGTGTGTATCCAAAGAGTGAGTGTCCCAAGAGGCCAGACAAGCAGCAAGACTTAGGCCTGAGCCTCAGAAATCACAGTGTCAAAGCAGATGTGCCCTATGGGTCGAAAGTGAGTTACAAGGATCACTTTGTTTTCTGTTTTCCAAAGGGAAGGATAAAAATACTAGGAGGATGATTCTTATAGGGACATCTTTGGAGACTAACATAGTAAAACCATGAAAAACAAAGAAAAAACTTTAAAAAACAGTCAAATAAAATATGACACATCACCTTCAAGAGCAGCAAGAGGACTGATGCTGGCTTTTCAAAAAAAAAATGATAGCATCTAGGAGATAATGGAATAACATTTTTAATTTAAATCCAGTTACTTGCTCAAAGAAAATAACTGCCAACTTGGAATTATACATCTAACAGAAACAACCTACAAAAATGAAAAATGTGGAAAGATATATTTTACCGTAGCATCAAAGAACATCAAATTTCTAGAACTAAATCTGAAATATGTGCAAGACTTCAGCACTGAATAAGAGATATTTTTAAAAGACTTGCAGATTCAGTACAATCAAAATTAAATTGAAGCCACTGTTTTTACATAATTCACCGGTTCCTCTTGCGGAAATGAAAAGAGTTAAAAGAAGTAATTTAGAAGAACAAAACTGGGATCTTATTCTACTTATATTAACCCCTGTTAGAGAGTCAAGGTGGTAATGATATAAGAATAGACAGACTGACCTATGGAATATAACAGAGATGTCAGAAAGAGACCCACATACACGTGGTCCCCTGATTAATAACAATAGCAGAGAGGCAACTCAGTGCAAAGAGGCAGCTTAGTACAAAAAGATTTATCTTTTCAATAAACGGTTCTGGGTCACTGGATATCCATGCGGAAGGAAAAAAATATGACCTGGTTTCTCTTTACTGCTTATAGTGAAATGTGAGAAGAGAAAGAGTAAAAAAAAAAAAAAAATTGTTAAGCAAAATGGAACCAGAAACTAAAGATATGGTAGATCCTCAGTCTACCCACGTTGCTGAAAATGCTGGTGTGTCCACACCAGCCACAGTGTGGCTGGACTATCACACCGTAAAGAGGCTGTCCAGCAGCCAGCTCAGAAGAGGCCAGGAACAGAGGCGAGATTACACAAGGAGGAACACTGCCAGCTTGGGTAAAGGAAACAAACAATGGACAAAATGAAGGAAGCTTCTGGACTTCTGGGATTCTACAAGACAGAACAATAGAGCTATTTCACTGTGAATATGCCTTATCCTGGGCTTCCCAGGTGGCATTAGTGGTAGAGAACCCACCTGCCAATGCAGGAGACATAATCCTCCTGACTTGGGTTCGATCCCTGGGAAGGGAAGATCCCTTGGAGGAGGGCATGGCAATCCACTCTAGTATTCTTGCCTGACAAGTCCCATGGACAGAGGGGCCTGGCGGGCGGCAGTCCATAGGGTCACAAAGAGTTGGACATGACCGGGCCACACACACATGCCTTATCCTTCAAGAAAAAGGATGAATATGCCCGAAGGTGATTCAAAGATGGGCTGTCTGCCACTGTCACTGCGGGTCCACAGGGCACGAGCCCCGGGTACAGAGCTGTCTTCTCCTTGGCTTCAGAGAGCCAGGCTGCTGTCACTAGAACCTTCGCGACCAGCTGCCACCCAGAGCCTTGGAGGCAAGGCCCCCGCCAGAGGTTCAGGGGCGGAGCTGCCATCTAGGACTGTGGGAACAACGCCACTGCCCGCGTGAGCTCAGAGGGAGGAGAATCAAGTCACAAAGGATTGTCTTGAATCTGAAGATCTAACGGAACTGGCCTTGCTAGGTTTCCAACTTGCTTTGGATCCATCACCTCCTTCTTTCCAGTTTCTCCCTTTGGGAATAGAAATGTCTCTCCTATGCTTGCCACACCATTGCATTTTGGAAGCACTTACTGTATTGTATTTTGTATTGTTAAGCATTGTGTTTTGTAAGTAACGTGTCTGGTTTCACAAGCTCACAGCTGTTACGGAATTTTGCTTCAAGAGGCAGCACAGCTCAAGTCTCACCCATGCTTAGATGATACTGAGGAGAGCCTCTAGACTTGGAGTTGACACCAGAATTGGTGAGGACTTCTGGAGCTGCTGGGATACAGTGAATGGATTTTGCATGTGAGAAGGACAGGAAGTCTGTGCTAAAAATATTCATAATGGCACTGTATTCATCAACCAAAACTGTCAACTATCAAAGGTCTATAAATAGTAAAATGTATAAATGAATATTGGTATATCCACACAACAGAATGCTACAGAGGTTGGCATCCACTCTTTATGACTAAATGCAAGAATAGGAGTGAGTCTCACAAATATAACTGAGTAGAAGAAGTTAATCTCAAAAGAGCGTCTTACATATGATTCCATACACACAAAATACAAAAGCAGTCCAGGGTAATCCATGATGTCGGAATCAGGAGGGTGAGCTCGCTTTAGTGGGGCAGTGACTGGAAAGGAGCATGGTGGCTCCTGGAATGCTGGTCACACTCACGGTCAGTATCTTGAGCTGAATTTGGTTCGTAGAAATCCACTGAGCTGGATGCTTATTTTGTGAGCCTTTTCCTGTATATATATATTATACTCTAATAGAGATTTTGCTTTAATGAAGAAAAAATAAAGATGCTTTTAGATAAATTAAATACAGAGAGTTCAGAGCCAGCATGTCTAGAGCAAAATAACACTATTGTGAGTTTTTTAGGCAGAAGAAAATGATTCCAGGTGGAAGAATGGAAATGAAAGAAAGCATGAAGAGTAATAGACTAGAAGCAGGTGTGTCAAACCAAACAAATATTGACTGCATAAAACCATGAGAATAGCATCTTATGAATTATAAAGTATATATAAAATTAAAATACATGACAATAGCAGAAAGAAATGGGATCAATGCAAAATGTTCTATATGCTTACATTTTCCAGGAAATGTTAAAAAAAGTACTAATTCATAGTAGATTCTTATTAAGTCGAGTATGCACGTTGTAATCCCTAAATACTAAAATAAAATAAGGACTACTATTTTACTATTTGTTTTATTTGTTTTTCCTCTTTATACCTTCTTTGGAACTAAGCAACAATTTCAAAAACTTGCTATTTCATGTTCCCCCTTTATTTACTTGCCTTTGGTTATAATTTACTTTATTTTATTTTTTAATAAAATAAATAAAGGCAAGTAAATAAAGGAATAAAGGAAGAAAATGAAATAGCAACTTTTTGAAAGGTTGATTAGTTCCAAAGAAGGCATGAAAGAAGAAAAACAAAGAAAACAAATAGTAAAACAGTAGTCTTAAGGACATGAACTAGTTAATTATACCAATAAAAATGAACTAAATATTCTAAGACTAAAATTGCCAAGCTAGATTTTTTTTAAACTATGCTGCTTATAGTGGACACACTAATATGGGAACAAAAATGATGAAAGTAAAAAAATTAAAACAGATATACAAACACTAAACAAAAGAAAACCACATCTTACATGAACATCAGGCAAAGCAGATTTTAAGAAACAGCATGACATGAATATGCTTAACATGATTGAACTGGAGCCTTAAAAACGGTAAGATGGTAAATTTCACGCTATGTGTTTTTCCCACAAGTAAAATTCCAAAATTAAAAAAAAAGGAAGAGTGTTGCTAGAGAGTAAATTGGGGCTTAGTAATGATAAAAGGGTCAATTCATAAGGAAGATAAAACAATTCTTGGTTTGTATGTATATAGCATTGCCTCAAAATGGGCTTGCCAGGAGCACTAGCGGTAAAGAACCCATCTGCTAATGCAGGAGACATAAGAGTCACGGGTTCAATCCCTGGGTCGGGAAGATCCCCTGGAGGAGGGCAAGGCAACCCACTCCAGTGTTCTTGCCTGGAGAATCCCATGGACAGAGAAGCTTCGTGGGTTATAGTCCATAGGGTTGCAAAGAGTCAGATATAAATGAAGTGACTTAGCACGCACGCTTAAAAATATTTAAAACAAAAGTTGAAACAACTAAGAAAAACAATAAATGAAAACATCCTTATGATAATTGATTTCATAACTTTTCTTATTCCAGATTCTCCCCATGTTGGCCTTAGGATTAAACCTAAAGACTAGTTTGCTAAAAGAGAGCTCTTGGGAAGGCAGAGTAATTAATTTCAGGTATGCAGATCAATAACAGTTTGACTTGGTCTACAGATATTTTCAGGGTATCTAGAAGCCTGCATAACCATCTAATAATTAAAATCCCTTAAAAGGAGAAAATAAATGCAAAACAAATTACATCCAGCTTGCTAGGGAAATTACTGAAGTTCTTTTTTTTTTTTTTTTCTTTTTTTGACACTTGACCTTTTGAAACACAGCTGGCCAGGATCCAAGAAGAGACCTTAGTCACTGGAGACACACTGCAGTTACTGACATATGTGTGAAAAATTGTGCTGAGTGGCTTACAGTTGTGTGGCTATATTCACTGATATGTGTGGGAAACACTGTTTAACGGTGCGTGATACACTTACTGCTGTTTACTGATGTATGTCTAAACTCCAAATCCAAACAGTAAAAATAGTATGACTGCTGGCTTTACCAAAAAGACAGAAATGGGGTGCTGAAAAAAAGCAAAAACATTTGGGCTTTCAAATCAAACATACAGGGATTAAAATCCAAGTTTGAGGATTTTGAAACTCTTGAGAGTCCCAAGAGCAAGATCAAACCAGTCAACCCTAAAAGAAATCAACTCTGAATATTCATTGGAAGGACTGATGCTGAAGGCCCAATACTTTGGCCACCTGATGCGAAGAGCCAACTCACTGGAAAAGAC
Organism: Aepyceros melampus; assembly: GCA_006408695.1. NCBI lineage: Eukaryota > Metazoa > Chordata > Mammalia > Artiodactyla > Bovidae > Aepyceros > Aepyceros melampus. Next base: position 35,051 of record SJXQ01005968.1, on the reverse strand, counting down.
CCTGATGCTGGGAAAGACTGAAGGCAGGAGGAGAAGAAGGGGGTGACAGGGAATGAGATGGCTGAATGGCATCACCAACTCAATGGACATGAGTTTGAGCAGACTCCAGGAGATGGTGAAGGACAGGGAAGTCTGGCGTGCTGTAGTCCATGAGGTTGCAAAAAGTCAGACATGACTTAGCCGCTGAACAACAGCACCCTTAGGCAAGTCACTTCACTTCACTGAGCATGTTTTCCTGTCTTCAGATGGAATAATGATGTCTCCTTTCAGATGTCTGCAAGGATTAGAAGCGACATGGAACATCGGGCCTGGGCCTGGCACACAGCCTGACCATCACAGCCCAAAGTCCATCCTATCCAAGTTCAAGCCCAGTACCTAATACAAGCTCTATAGGTCCGCAGAACATAGTCTCCTCTACAGTAATCAATTTATGCCAAAGTTTTTGTAACACAAACAATGAACTTAAAACATACTGAATTCAAAGGGTAACCAAGCTATATAGAATATCATTTAAATTTTCTGTCGTCCTTTGGTGAAGAAGTGGTAAAGTGTTGACTTTCCCTGACTTTCACCCAGAATTAGTCAAGAAAGAAGTGTGATCTTTGCTTTCATCATGCTCATATTGTTTTTAAAAGAAAATATGGACATAAAAGAGCACTAAATCTATTTAAATAAAATTTTCATTCACATAACACTTTTCTCTGATAAACTGTCTCATTATTTAACAAGAATTTCCTGAAAGTCTACTGAAACAAGATGCTCATTAAAGCCCTAGACGGACAGGAAAAAAAAAAAAAAAGTTGCTCTACTTTCTCTCCAGATGGGCTGCATAAGGACCAGACTTTTGATATTCCCTAATTTGACCAGATCTGAAGAACAAAAAGAAACAGGAGAAGGAAATATGAGAGGAAGAAGGTCACAGTGCATACTGTCCATTTCCAAACTAGCCCAGCCCAGGTTCACACAAAACTACACATGAGAGGTTATCTCAACCATCAGTCAACCATCTCCACTCTCAAAAACAGTGGGAAATCCATCATCTTCTCAGGCTGCTGTATACTCGAGTGTTTGAGGAGGGAGTTCAGTAGTCATGGATGAATGTGAGAGTTGGACCATAAAGAAGACTGAGCGCCGAAGAATTAATCCTCTCCAGCTGTGGAGAAGACTCTTGAGGGTCCCTTAGAGAGCAAGGAGATCAAACCAGTCAATCCTAAAGGAAATCAACCCTGAACATTCATTGGAAGGACCGATATTGAAGCTGAAGCTCCAAGACTTTGGCCACCTGATGCGAAGAACTGACTCACTGGAAAAGACCCAGATGCTGGGAGGAATTGGGGGCAGCAGGAGAAGGGGACGACAGAGGATGAGATGGTTGGATGGCATCGCCAACTCAATGGGCATGAGTTTGGGTAAACTCTAGGAGTTGGTGATGGACAGGGAGGCCTGGCATGCTGCAGTCCATGGGGTCACAGAGTCGGACACCACTGAGGGACTGAACGAACTGAAGAGATTGTTTCTGACAGACACCTGGGTCCCCAACTGTCTCCAAGCTCAGCTGTGCCCTTCCCCTCAGGGCAGAGCAGATGCTTAGCAAGAAGGGAAGCTCTGTAGAGGGGTTTTCAAGTCCAATCTAACGTACATAAGCTTTAGGGCTGAGAGAACATGTGTTTTATGAGCTTTTTCTCATAAAGTAATTTTAGTAACTAAAACTGAAAACTATGAAACATTTTTTTTTCTACTAAGTCATTCTTTGGTATGCCTTAGAAAGCATGCTGCTGCTGCTGCTGCTAAGTGGCTTCAGTCGTGTCCGACTCTGTGCGACCCCATAGACGGCAGCCCACCAGGCTCCCCCGTCCCTGGGATTCTCCAGGCAAGAACACTGGAGTGGGTTGCCATTTCCCTCTCCAGTGCATAAAAGTGAAAGTGAAGTCACTCAGTCATGTTTGACTCTTCATGACCCCATGGACTGTAGCCTACCAAGCTCCTCCACCCATGGGAGTTTCCAGGCAAGAGTACTGGAGTGGGGTGCCATCATGGATTCCCATTAAGATAGCTGTTCAAAAAACAAGACAACAAAAACTCAAGACATAAAACCAGATTCTTCCAGTTTTATCTACATTTATGTTTTAAATGGAGTCTATAAATGTGACTCTTGTACTCAATAGTCTTAAAGCTGTTTTAAAAACACAAACTTTAATATCTAGCTCACTTATTTCCCAAGTTTATCTTCATCTTTTTAAGAGAACATGGGCAGTTGAATACATAGTATTATGACAGTTAGGACCCTAGGAAAAAAAATAGTTGCCTTAGGGAGTAAGTTCATAATAGGAGATGAAAGGTAATATTCATATCTACTCCCTACCCCATCTCCAAGAAAAAAATTAATAGAAGCTGCAACTCTAAATTGTGTGCCAGTTGCTTGATTCATTTGACACTTGTCTAAAACACCGGTTTAGTCAAATTGTAAAAGAAGTCAAATGTATGTGTGTTTGACTTTCCCCACCCTCCTATTCTGGTTTCACACCAGAAAAGTGCTCATGAGTTTTGAAAAATAAAGAACAATATCAAGTGGCAAAAGAGAGAAGTAAGGGGATTTCCCTGTCAATCCAGTGGTTAAGACTCCATGCTTCCAATGCAGGGGACTTGAGCTCGATCCTTGGTTGGGGAACTAATATCCCATATGCCTCGAGGTGTGGTCAAAGATAAATAAATACTTTTATTAATGGCAAAAAAGAAAACAAGAAGACAGATTCATATAATCCATAAATCTGCAGTAAGTCTCAGAATTAATGATTTCAAATTGTATATACATCGAGGGAGGTGAAGATTAGGCCACCAAGATGTAGACAGATAGATAGATATAAACAAGACACACCGTCAGTGGAAGCATTTGAAAGCTGCTCAGGTACACAATGAGCTATCTTGCGTTGAGCATTTTCAAAATACATGTTCATCATTTCTCAGCCTGCAGAGGTTCTGTTACCTTTAGGGAACATTATTTAAAAAAATCAAATGGCATTACCATAACCAGAGTGAGGAGGGCAAAAGAAAGTTAAATACCTTAGGCCCTTTACACTTATAAAAGTGGTTTTCTTTTACGTGAGAAAGCTAGCAGTTTTGGGAATTCAGAAGAGGGGATGGGGTTGCAAAAGGGTTAAAGTGACCTCAAAGAATCACAAGCATAACCTCTGACCAGGCCAGCTGAGTGTTTTCCAGTGTTTTATGTAAAACTCAAAATTGAACTTGCCAACAGACATGGAAAATTAAATTCCCCTGAGGAAGTTGCAAGGGCCTACATTTTGCTACAGGAGAAATAGAACATTAATGGAAGTGGCACAATATCTGTCCTTTTTAATCAAAATCTCAACAGGGCCCTGAACAGTAGCACGCTTCAAAGGAAGCGGCGCTGAGAGAGGAAGCAAAGCGCCCCTTTGTGCCAGGCTGCCACCTCTATCAGGAGCATGCATGATGGATGAGAGACACGCAGCCAGGGGACAGATCACATCTTTGAGTGGCTGAACATGCATTTAGATTGTTCATCCCTCCTGGTGATTCGAGCAGAGAAACTACCAAAATGGGTTTTTAAGTACTTGGCTTTCTAGACCTATCGACCTAATAAAATGAAGAACTAACAAGCTAAAGGAAAGGCAGTAAGGCAAGATGGAACATGCCCTGAACCCAGAAGATGCGGTCTGGCACTGAGGCTCCACCGCGCCCTAGTACTGTAACTTCTTTAAGTAACTTCAGTTTTCTTATGTGCAGAAGACACTAATGCTGCCTGCTTCTCGGGATTGCAACATCTTCATACATGTGAAGAGCCTGACAGCTGTCAGTTATTACTACATCATCAGCTGATGCGGGTATTTAATTAGGAAGAGCTCTGACATGGGCAAGACAGGGATCGGGGTGGCATACTGCCTGGGGAAGGACCAGAAGCTGTCTCCTAGGAGGCCCCGGGACTTGCATTCTTTACCTTTGTCAACTTATCATCATAAGGGTCCAGCCCTCAGAGAGACAGATTCAGAGCCCTGATTCTTCCACACTATGAAAACAGACCCTTTTCTGAATAGCAGAATCACTTCAAGCCACCTCACAGTTCTGAGGTCTAAAACCAAAATAGCAAGCCGATGAATCTGCAATGCAAAGCCTAATTTGCACAGGAACAGAATACATGTTTCCATAAGTCCAGCCCATTCTCTCCCAGACAACAAGCCTACATGGAAAACCAAGCTACTGGAAGGAGGAGGCAGGGTGCTAGGAGACAAGGACTCAGGTGAGAAGGTAATGGGCACATTCCAGGGGTCCATTCCTTTACCAGGTGAAATACAGGGCTTCCCAGGCGGCACTACTGGTAAAGAACCCACTTGCCAATGCAGGAGACGTAAGAGTCGCAGATTCAGTCACTGGAACAGGAAGATCCCTTGGAGGAGGGCATGGCAACCCGCTCGTATTCTTGCCTGGAAAATCCCATGGACAGAGGAGCCTAGTAGGCTACAGCCCATAGGGTCGCAAAGAGACAGACCCAACTAAAGTGATTAAGCATGCACACAGGTGTAATATAGCCCAGGGCCAGCTGAGAGGTCAGGAGTCAGGGCTTGGGGTATTGCCTATGTGGCTGTCCCATCTCCATCTAAGGGCAGGCAGACCACTGAGACTGGGACAGGGAATACGAGCCGGAAGGCGGCAGGAAACAGAACTAAAAACCAAGCATGGACTAGACCACGCTGTCGTTGTTGTCTAAGTCATGTTTCACTCTTTTGCCACCTTAAGGCAATGGAAGCCCACTCCAGTACTCTTGCCTGGAAAATCCCATGGACGGAGGAGGCTGGTGGCCTGCGATCCATGGGGTCACTAAGAGTCGGACACGACTGAGCGACTTCCCTTTCACTTTTCACTTTCCTGCACTGGAGAAGGAAATGGCAACCCACTCCAGTGTTCTTGCCTGGGGAATCCCAGGGACGGGGGAGCCTGGTGGGCTGCCGTCTATGGGGTCGCACAGGGTTGGACACGACTGAAGCAACTTAGCAGCAGCAGCAGCAGGACTGTAGCCCGCCAGGCTCCTTTGTCCATGGGATTTCCCAGGCAAGAATACTGGAGTGGGCTGCCTTTTCCTTCTCCAGGGGATCTTCCCGACCCAGGGATCAAACTCGCATCTCCTGCATTGGCAAGTGGATTCTTTACCATCTGAACCATCAGGAAAGCTATTGTTAAAAGAACTACTGTAAAAAATACTTCTGCTAAACCATTGTTTTTTGGTTTTTTTTTTTTTTTTTGTAAATCAGAGGCTTATACCATTGTCAAAGAAATTGCAATCCCCGGGGGACTTTAATATTGTTTGCATACTTGAAAAGTTAGTTTTAAAAAAAAATAGCCAACCAAGAGAGATGTAAAAAGTGAATTGCACCAACAGAAAGGAAAAAAAGAAAAAAAAAGAATATTTGGAATAACAAACGATTGACACATCGATTTAAACAAGGCAAGAGGGAAATGAAAAATGTTTCTCATGGTGATAATAAATATTTGTTAAGTGCTAACTATGGGCAAAATGCTGCTCTAAGCATTGTATATGTACTATCTCATTTAGCTTTATAAAATTCCTTTAAAGTAGGTACTGTTACCCCATTTTAGGGGAGAAGACCAAAACCAAAGAGGTTATAATATTTCTTTTGATAAAGAAGGCATGATGTTCACTGTTCCTTTTGGTTACTTTTTGCATCATTGGAGTACAGGGCAAGATTACATATTCTGTGTTATGCCAGGTCAGAAGGCATCACAACTTGTCAAATCCTATAGAAATCCTGTCTGAGCAAGGCAGCGTGGATTACTCTTTAAGAAGAGCAGGCACATTGTGGAAACCTGTTCTGTAATGCACAGGTCAAGTCATTACCCTACAATGTAACACGGCATTGTCAAAAGTTCAAGAAAGCTAGGGAGAATGCAGGTAGCCTGTAAAGTCAGTTTTAGCCCTGTCTTCCAACATCACATTAGAAAAGGGCTCCTCTGTACAACATCCAACAATAAGAATCAATGGACATGAATTGAGATGAATAAGAGTCTGAAAGAGGGTTATAGGACAGGCAGCTGGCTGAAGTTTTTCCTGCCACCACAGCTAAATATTTCATCTTCCTGAAGCAAGTGAAATGACTAGCCCACACCTAATTAAACTGCACAGTGATTGTGCTGAGCTGCCTTCACAGCATGACAGACACGTGGCCTCATCAGGAGTCAGCCACAGAAATCAATAGCTGACATTTACTCGATGAGATACAAATTGAGATTAGCTAGCTTCACTTTTTATTCAGCAAATTCAAGTCTGCAATCAATTCCTGTGCCTGCGTAGACTATGGAAATTGGTAGTCTCCAATGGATTTGTTTCTTCCTTAGCTAATTACAGGACACAAGTAAATTCATAATCAATTGCTACCTCTACTTTTACTGTATACATCTCCACGAGCAAAAGAAGTCTGTCAAAGGTGGATATTATGATGGTCTTTAGAGACGGATGGAAGCTACTAAATGTTTCACATACATTGTAATACGTCAGCTAGTTGATGATCATTTAAAAGACTGGCTTATTTGTTGAACAAATACAAAACTTCCCCTGTGGTTTTAGTTAAGCATACAAAAAGCTCTCAAATCAAGAGCCTGCTTAGAAAAGCAGAGCTTTGTGGAGTGTCTGGCACATCACAGGGACCACTCAGCCAGTGACACCTGTGTATGCAGTGGCTGGTGTACAATGGGCAGCAGTGAAGTCAGAAAATTTGACAATCATATTCTAGATCCATCACCCGTTTTTTAGTTTTTAAAAATTACATTTCAATTGAAGTATAGTTAATTTACAATGTTGTGTTAGTTTCAAGTATACAGCTAAGTGACTTAGTTATACGTGTGTGTGTGTATGTGTTTATACTTATACAGGCTTCCCTGTTGGCTCAGACAATAAAAAGAGCTGACTGAAATGTGGGACTCGAGTTTGATCCCTGGGTGGGTGGGGAAGACCCCCTGGAGAAGGAAACGGCAACCCGCTCCAGTACTCTTGCCTGGAGAATCCCATGGATAGAGGGGCCTGGTGGGCTACAGTCCCTGGGGTAGCAAAGAGTGAGACACGGCTGAGCAATTATATGCACATGCATATTCTTTTCCAGATTCACTTCCATTATAGGCTGTTATAAGATACTGAGTGTAATCTCCTGTGCTATCCAGTAGTCCCTGTGGTTCATCTATTTGCGTATAGTAGTGTGTATCCATTAATCCCAAGCTCCTGATTTATCTCCCCCACCCCTGCCATCCCCTTTGGTAACCATAAGCTTGTTTTCTATGTCTGTGAGTCTGCTTCTGCTTTGTAAGTAAATTCATTTGCATCTCTTTTTAGGTCCCACATATATAATAAGATCTTTGGCTCTTCTGACTTACTTCTCTATGTAGAATCATCTCTAGGTCCATCCATGTTGCTGCAAATGACATTATTTCATTCTTATTTACGGCTGAGTAGTATTCCGTTATGGAGAAGGCGATGGCCTCCCACTCCAGTACTCTTGCCTGGAAAATCCCATGGACAGAAGAGCCTGGTGGGCTGCAGTCCATGGGGTCATGAAGAGTCGGACATGACTGAACGACTTCACATTCACTTTCACTTTCATGCATTGGAGAAGGAAATGGCAACCCACTCCAGTGTTCTTGCCTGGAGAATCCCAGGGACAAGGGAGCCTGGTGGGCTGCCGTCTATGGGGTCGCATAGAGTGGGACACAACTGAAGCGACTTCGCAGCAGCAGCAGCATTCCGTTGTACACCACATCTTCTTTATCCATCCCTCGGTCAATGGACACTTAGGTTGTTTCTACGCCTTAGCTATTGTGAATAGTGCTGCTATGAGCATTGGGGTTCATGTACCTTTTAGAATTACGGGTTTCTCTGGATACATGCCCAGCAGAGGTACTGAAGGATGGCATGGGAGAGTTACCACATAATCACCCTTGATCTAACAGTTCTACTCCTGGGTATATGGCACACGGAAGGGAGTGTGACATCCACCAAAAAATGTGGAAATGAATTCACAAAAGCCAAAACTTGAACTCATGCTAATGTCCATCAACTGTAGGGTAGATAAACAAATTTTGGCAAATTCATAAATGAAATAACTACACAGAAGCGAGAAAGAATGAACAGCGTGGATGAAGCTCATAGACATAACAGTGAGCCAGGCACCAAAGAGGATACGCTGTACGGTTCTGTTTATATAAACTTCAAATACAGGAAGCACTCAGATGGTGAAAGAGGTGTGAATAGAAGCTACTTTGGGAAGAGTTATTGCCTGGGAATGTGCATGAAAAGTTCCATCAAGGGAGCTAGAAACGTTCTATTCCTTGATCTGGTTGGTAGTAACGTAAGTGTGTACATTAAAAAATCCATTCAGCTGTAAACCTAAAATTCATGTATTTTAATGTTATATGCTAAAGCTGAAACTCCAGTACTTTGGCCACCTTATGCGAAGAGTTGACTCACTGGAAAAGACCCTGATGCTGGGAGGGATTGGGGGCAGGAGGAGAAGGGGACGACAGAGGGTGAGATGGCTGGATGGCATCACTGACTCGATGGACATGGGTTTGAGTGAACAGGAGTCGGTGATGGACAGGGAGGCCTGGTGTGCTGTGTTCATGGGGTCGCAAAGAGTTGGACGCAACTGAGCAACTGAACTGAACTGAACTAAATGTTATATCATACTTCCTTCACATACTACATGACCTCAGATAAATCATTCTCTCTAGACTTCCATTTCCTCGTCTGTAGGTCGGGAATGCTAATATAACTACCTCCTAGGATAATTATGAGGTATAAATACAATAATTCAAGTAAAGCACTTAGAACAGAGTCTTGTATGAGAGCGTTTGATAGATGTCGCCCACTATAGTGTCTCATTGAGGACGCAGTCATAAGCAGGCAAGATTCAGGAATTATAAATTGTCTAAGGAACCCTAATTAAGGTAGAAGCTAACATCACAAATGCATATGAACTGGCTTTGAGAAAAGCAAGAACATCTAATCTTATGTTTATAAATTGGGGAAATCGTAGATTCTCAGCTTCTAAATAATGTTTCCCACAGAATTCATTTACATAAGTTACTCTAATGAAGTTGAAATATTATTTAATGTAGACCAAAAGATGCAAGTGGATTTCACTTCAAGGGCAGGTCTTACATAATTCTAGGTACATTCATTCATATTTGCTCCACTCTCCCTGGGACCTGGAGCACTGGAAAGCTGATACTTGGGACCACATACGGACTCTGTCGATCCTAAAGGAAATCAACTCTGAACAGTCATTGGAAGGACTGATGCTGAAGGTGAAGCTCCAATACTTTGGCCACCTGATTCGAAGAGCTGACTCACTGGAAAAGACCCTGATGCTGGGAAAGACTGAGGGCAGGAGGAGAAGGGGATGACAAAGGATGAGTGACAAAGGTTGGATGGCATCATTGACTCAATGGACATGAGTTTGAGTGAACTCCAGGAGATAGGGCGGGACAGAGAAGCCTGACGTGCTGCAGTCCATGGGGATGCAAAGAGTCAGACACGACTGAGTCCCTGAACAACAGCAACAGCTGACTCTGAAGACATCACAGGACCTGGAAACCGACTTCTACAGCAATGATTTTCCAAGGGAGGCCAGCAGTCAAGGAGTTTAAAGGACTTACTAGCTTCTTGCCTTAGTGTAGCTACAGAATGAATTACTGATCATGAAACTAGCTGAATCATTTCTCAGGAAAGTTTAGGAATAAGAGTAGGCTGATTTTATCGTGACCACTGCTGCAAAACCTCTAAGGTTACAGGACTGAATACGAGGACTATAAATTTAAGGTGCTGGCTAGAACAGCAGAGGAACCTTTAGAAATTCCCCAGACCTACAGAAAACCTTGTAGCCCTGGGAACTCTTTTTTTTTTTTTAAGATCAAGGGATTTCCCTGGTGGTCCATTTAAGACTTCCCCTTCTAGTGTGGAGGGGGAAGTTCAATCCCTGGTTGGGAAGCTAAGATCCCATAAGCCTTGTGGCAAAAAAAAAAACCTAAACATAAAACAGAAACATTATAACAAATTCAATAAAGGCTTTAAAAATGATCCATGTAAAAAAAAAATCTTAAAAAAAAATAATAAATAGCCAGCCACCAAGGCTTCTGGGACCTTAGTTCCTCAACCAGGGATCGAACCTCACCCTGGCACTGGAAGCGCTGGAGTCCTGACCGCTGGCCCTCCAGGGAATTCCCAGGAGTTCTTGCTACTAGACATTTTTCAAATATCTTATACTAAATAATAGAGTGTGTTGATCCACTTTGAGATACTTCTATGAGCCAATAAAAGACTGACTGTCATGAACCAGGAAAGCATGGAAAGCTGATGAGAACCCAGTCACCCTGTAAATGTGCCAAGCAGGGACGCTGAGTCACTGACTGCCCTCAACACAGCCAGCCTGGCTGGTCCTCCAGCCTGCCTCTCCTTCTAGACCCATCGGAACCGTGAGGCTGGAATAATTGCTGTCTAGCTTCTCCGCCCAGTACAATAGCCATTGGCCACACGTGCCTAATGTGACCAAGGAACTGAATTCTTCATCATATTGAATTTTAACTGGTTTAAGTTTCAGCGGTCACTTGTGGCAAGTGATTATTGAACCGGGTGGACAACCCATGCTGGTCAGATCTGGATAGCCCAGACTGTCTGGGGAGATACTAGTGGCCTGCTCTTGCAAGGACTCTGCTATCCCCATGGTCTGAGCCAATCCCAGAGCGAACAAGGTACAGCCCAGACCCTTCCATCCCATCACTCAGCCTTGCCGCCCCTGGATCTCGTCAGCTGTTCGTGGAGCCTGTCAGTCACTGCACTGGGGATCTGACCTCTCTTTTTGCCCTGGTCTTCTGCCTCACTGTCTGCCTAACAGACGTTCACAGCGAGGGGAGGAATCCTACCGGGAGCTCTAGCCCAGATGACTGAGGCCTTAAGACTTCCTCCTGCCACCGCTGTTCCCTGCAGCCCTGCGTCTGATGGGGCTGCTGCTGTGAATGAACCGAGTGCCCAACAGCATAGCATTGCCAGCCACCTGCAGCGGCTTCCACCCATGGCCAGAGTCGGCCGCTGCTCTACCCACTAAGCACCAGGCAACTTTCTCAGACGCCAGGCTAGAGAAATGACCCGGGTTCCCCCCCACTTTGGCCACCTGATGCGAGAGCCAACTCACTGGAAAAGACCCCGATGCTGGGAAAGATCGAGGGCAGGAGGAGAAGAGGGCGGCAGAGGGTGAGATGGCTGGACGGCTTCACTAACTCAAAGGACGTGAGTCTGAGCAAGCTGCAGGAGATAGTGAAGGACAGGGAAGCCTGGCGTGCTGCAGGCCATAGGGTGGCAAAGAGTCAGACACGATTTAGTGACTGAACAGCAAGCCCAGTGGTGCTATACGCAGCTTCCTTTTCCTTCCTACTGGGCCTCTGGTTACAGTTGGGGTCCAGATTCTTCATTCAGCCTAAAGTTATTCAGAATTAAGTTATGTTCCCAGTAGAACTGTAAACACTCAACTGTACATGAACAGCTAGGTAAATATCTTGTTTACATTCATAAATGCCCCTAGAAAGTAAAATATAGATTCACTTATTATATTTGTGGCCATAAAAAGACTACATCTAGAATTCTTTGGTAAAACAGCCTGGATTATATAAAATTCTCATATTCTCTGAATTGACTGTTCGTATAATTTAGGGAAACGTCTATCAAAACCAGGAGGCTCAATAAGGGCAACTTGGCTTATAAATACTTGACAGAAACATAAATGTGTATATTCCCCAAATGCAACTGTCTATATGAGTTGCAGCATTTCAGAAAGAAGTGGCTGTTTCCGAGGTGTGTGAAGGTGATTCATCCTCTACAGAATGATTTAATCCATCATTCTGCCCGAGAAGGTGGGGAGGTGGCATGCTGGCCTGCGGTTCTGAACTCTGTCATACACACTTGGCAGCCCTTCACTTGGGGAGGCACAGACTTGAAAATAACATCCTTTGAGTTCTGAGTGTTCTGGTTGGAAACTCATATTTCTCAGCTGGGAAACGTGAGGGCAAAGGGTACTTGAAGCGAGTACAGCCTGTAGCTGTTTTCTTGATGTGATGAAAGAGTCTTGATGCCTTGAGCTGCCTATATTAATCTTTCAGGATGCTCATATGTCTTCGGTCCTGAACAATTGGAACAACTTGGAAGTAGAAAATGAAGTAGCTCTAAATGTTTTAAATAATCAGAACGCTGCTACTAGCACTAGTAGTGAAGAATCACATGCCAAATAGAAGACACAGGCTCAGTCCCCGGACTGGGACGATCTCCTGGAGGAGGAAATGGCAACCCACTCCAGTATTCGTGCCTGGGAAATCCACTGACAGAGGGGCCTGGCAGGCTACAGTCCAGGGGTCACAAAAGAGTCATACGCAGCTGGAGCGACTTAGCACAGGCACACACATAGCAATATACTTGAAAATGCAAACGCAAAGATGCCCAGAGGCTGGCTTTCTGGTTGCTTCTTTCTTTTTCCTCCTCTGGATTTTCTACCAATGACTTGTGCCTCCACCTGCTGGTGTACTGAGGAAATGAAATGGGAATTAAAATCCAAGCAAGTAAATTGCAACCCACTCCAGTACTCTTGCCTGGAAAAGTCCATGGACTGAGAGGCTCCTCAGAGCCTGGTAGGCTACAGTCCATGGGGTTGCAAAGAGTCGACACGACTGAGCGACTTCACTTCACTTCACTTCAAGTAAATTGTTAATAAATACTCTGTGGGAATCTCTGATACAGGTTTGGAGGGAGGAATGGTTAAAATTAGTCTAAAATGAAATTTCTGAAGATGATCAGTTCATCCTCTATGTTAACGATTAAAAGTGAGATGCAAAAACAAACAAACATACCTTCACTAAACTTCTGATCTTCAACTACCAACGTCTAATTCAATTATCTTACCATCACCCGCAAGTCATTCTATCAACACTCCCACTAAAAGTTTTACAAGAAAACGCAGCAGAGAGATAGAGTATGAACCAAAACATAAATCAGAACGTCTCATTTAAAGTCAAAGAGAGAAACATCCTCAGGAATGTAAATCAGTCCTAAATCTTCAGCAGACCCATAAAAGAAGTGTTCAAAGCCCTTTCTGAAAAGACAGCAGAACATAAAAGCCAGAGCCAGACTTCCAGAGTTGGAAACCCAGCTCTACCCCTTATAGCTAGATAGCCATGATCAAATTACTCCGATAAGACTTTTCCTCAGTTTTCCCATGTGTGAAATGGGGTTAGCTGACATTATCCACTACATAACATCATTATGAGGATTAAGTGACTTAATACTTGCAAAGCACCGAGAACAGTTTCTGGCACGTAGTCAGTCTTATTTAAATGCTCAGTAAACAACTAAAATGCAGCTGGTGCATATTGTTAAGAGGAAATGTGGTTGTTATTACCGAGAAATGCTATCTTCTCAGATTGCATGCATTGCCCCGATCACATTATTGTTTGCTAAAGCTACATGCTTGAGCTATCACGGATTCAGAGAGTCTGCCTATTACCACGTAGAGGAAACTGAGTTAAGGCAAGAATAAGCTGGTAATTTCCTAAATAGTGAATAAACAGTAGGAGTTCTAGGAATATGATTTTTTGGGGGAAAGGCTAATTTCCCATTAAACGATCCAGAAAGATAAATTTACTGTAAAATCTTCAAGTTTTAAGATGACATGAAAATGTTCCACGAATAAAGCAGTACAATGGAACTTGTCAAAACACCAACATTATTTTACCCTCATATAAAATGTGATGGTATCATATGAAATAGTCATACAGTTGCAATGTGTATTCTGGTTAAGTCACACCTTCATTTAACCATTCATCAGTTAAAAAAAAAAAAAGAAAGAAAAAAATTAGTACATATTTGATGCCAGTGACTCAACATGGAACAAGTAACAGATAATAAACAAATAATATAAAATAATATCATGCTATGAAGGAAAATGAAGCAGGGAGGAAAACGACGGTGACAGTGGCTAGAAGCAACCTGCAATTGGAAGACTCGTTTGAGAAGATGGATATTTGAGCAAAGAACTAAATGAAGGGAGAAAGCAAACAATATGGATATCTACAGAAAGAGCTTACCAGGCAGAGGGAGCAGCCAAACTCTGAAACAGAGACATAGGCGGTCAGTTCCAAAAAGCAAGAAAGTCAATAAAAAGACTTAACTTATCAAGGGGAAGAGTGGTGAGAAATCAGATGGGAGAAACAACTGGGAGCCAGGTAACACAGAACTTTTTGGGCCATGTGTGGCTTGTTTACAAACATGGCCCTAAAATTCTTTTGTAACTTTTCAATGTAGAGGTGGAGGTCTCCTTCCTTTAAATCTGAGTGGGCTTAAGATTGCTTAGACCAGTAGAATATGATGGAAATGACTATTGTTTTCTGAGTCTGGTTAAGAAAAAGAAGAGGCGTCTTTGTCTTGTTCAGGGGAACATTCATGTTTGCAATCATAACCTTGCATGTGACTTTCCAAGTCTACCATGCTGTGAAAGGAATCAAGCCACGTGTAAAGCGTGCACACCCTCTTCCACCTCCAAGTCTGCAGTCCTAAACTTGTAGTCATGCCAAGTTCACACGCCAGACACATGACTAAATATGCCTTCAGATGATTCCAGCTCCCAGCCATCACACCTTCTCAGCTAAGCCCTCAGTCACTGGAGCAGGCACAAATTATGTCTTGTCCAAAATAGCCCAGAGAATCCATAACCTAATAAAATGACTGTAAACTGCCACATTTGGGGCTAGTTTGTTAATCAGCAGTCATAATGAGAAACCATGATAAGAATTTTAGACAAATGAGAAATCTTTGGAGTGTAGATTAACATGATCTGATTCATGAAGTAAGAGAGTCACTCTAGTTTCTGTAGGGAGAGCAGTCTGTAAAAGGGCAAGCAGCACAGAGGCAGAGAGGCCAGTCTGCAGACTACTGCAGTCATCCAAGCAAGAAATGTTAGTGCCCTAGGTAGGGCAGCAACAGTGACGAGAGTAAGAAGGCCTTTGGTTGACAGTATAGTTTCAAAGTGATTCCAGTAGGATTTGCTTCTAGATTGGAACTTGTGTGTGGGAAGACGCAAATCAAGAATGACACCAAGGATTTTGACCAGAGCAAGCAACTAACTGAATAGAGGTGTCATTTCCTGAGATACAAACATTAGAGGAAGAATGGGCTTGAAATCAAGAGTTCAGTTTTAAATATGTGGCAAATAGAAATGAATGAGGAGGAAGCAAGTAGGTATGTGAATTTGGAGGTGAGGAGTATAGCTGGTTCTGTGTTCAACTCTAAATGCCTCATTTTAGGAAAGATACATACAGACTAGAGAATATTCAGAAGGGGGCCAGGATGCAGATATTTTTAAATGCCATATCATGTTTAAAAAAAAAAAAACTTGAAGGAACTAACCGTAAGGTGGGTAAAAATACCCATGATGGTGAAGAGGCGCTTGAATCCATAGGACACACCATCAGGACTCAGCTTCAAGACTGCACTCTGTGCTTCGAGGGACTAAACATCTCAGGCCCACTTCTGTGCAGACTAATGTGAAACACCTCAAAATTGACTGTGCCTCTCCGCACAGAAGCTACCATTCCAGAACCAGACATCATTACAGAGGATTTGACTGAAACACTCTAGGACATGGACTGACGAGCATCAGCTTGTGAAAAATTCTCTAAGCAGAGCAAAGCTAGACAAAACCAATGCCTCCCAAAAAAATATATATATATACTCCTTTCCATATGTTCCCAGTAAAGGACAAACTGGCCTATACAAAATTTATCTACTCATATCCTGTTCTTATCAGGAATGCCCACATGGAGGAAATTACCCTTAGTGCTGCAACATTAAGTTATTTTAGCATTAATAATCACAATATTCAGCTTTTCCAGTATTTTAATCCTTTGCATTGATAGAGGGAGTTCAGTAGGGTGATTAAGAGCAGGAAACCTAAAGCCAGAATTCCTGGCCTAAGATCTTAACTCCAGCACTTAGGTGAGCTCCTTAAACTTTCTATGCCTCCATTTCCTACCTCATTGGGTTTATTATGAGGAATAAATATGTCAATCTGTATGCAGGTCAGGAAGCAACAGTTAGAACTGGACATGGAACAACAAACTGGTTCCAAATAGGAAAAAGAGTACATCAAGGCTGTATATTGTCACCCTGCTTATTTAACTTATATGCAAAGTACATCATGAGAAATGCTGGGCTGGATGAAGCACAAGCTGGAATCAAGATTGTTGGGAGAAATATCAATGACTTCAGATATGCAGATGACACTGCCCTTATGGCAGAAAGTGAAAAGGAACTAAAGAGCCTCTTGATGAAAGTGAAAGAGTAGAGTGAAAGTCAGTTCAGTTCAGTCGCTCAGTCGCTCTTTGCGACCCCATGAACGGCAGCACGCCAGGCCTCCCTGTCCATGGGAGAAATATCAATAACTTCAGATATGCAGATGACACTGCCCTTATGGCAGAAAGTGAAAAGGAACTAAAGAGCCTCTTGATGAAAGTGAAAGAGTAGAGTGAAAGTCAGTTCAGTTCAGTCGCTCAGTCGCTCTTTGCGACCCCATGAACGGCAGCACGCCAGGCCTCCCTGTCCATCACCAACTCCCAGAGTCCACCCAAACCCATGTCCATCAAGTTGGTGATGCTATCCAACCATCTCATCTTCTGTTGTCCCCTTCTCCTCCTGCCCTCAATCTTTCCCAGCATCAGGGTCTTTTCCAATCAGTCAGTTCTTCACATCAGTTAGCCAAAGTATTGGAGTTTCAGCTTCAACATCAGTCCTTCCAATGAACACACAGGACTGATCTCCTTTAGGATGGACTGGTTGGATCACCTTGCAGTCCAAGGGACTCTCAAGAGTCTTCTCCAACACCACAGTTCAAAAGCATCAATTCTTCAGCGCTCAGCTTTCTTTGTAGTCCAATTCTCACATCCATACATGACCACTGGAAAAACCATAGCCTTGACTAGATGGACCTTTGTTGGCAAAGTAATGTCTCTGCTTTTGAATATGCTGTCTAGGTTGGTCATAACTTTCCTTCCAAGGAGCAAGCATCTTTTAATTTCATGGCTGCAATCACCCTCTGCAGTGATTTTGGAGCCCAGAAAAATAAAGTCAGCAACTGTTTCCACTGTTTCCCATCTATTTGCCATGAAGTGATGGGATCAGATGCCATGATCTTTGTTTTCTGAATGTTGAGCTTTAAGCCAACGTTTTCACTCTCCTCTTTCACTTTCATCAAGAGGCTCTTTAGTTCCTTTTCACTTTCTGCCATAAGGGTGGTCATGTCCTACCCTTAGTGACCCCATGGACTGCAGCCTACCAAGCTCATGCATCCATGGGATTTCCCAGGCAAGAGCACTGGAGAGCGGTGCCTTTGCCTTCTCTGATAAGGGTGGTGTCATCTGCATATCTGAGGTTATTCATATTTATCCTGCAATCTTGATTCCAGCTTGTGTTTCTTCCATTCCAGCGTTTCTCATGATGTACTCTGCATACAAGTTAAATAAGCAGGGTGACAATATACAGCCTTGACATACTCCTTTTCCTATTTGGAACCAGTCTGTTGTTCCACGTCCAGTTCTAACTGTTGCTTCCTGACCTGCATACAGATTTCTCAGGAGGCAGGTCAGGTAGTCTGGTATTCCCATCTCTTTAAGAATTTTCCACAGTTTATTGTGATCCGTGCAGTCAAATGCTTTGGCATAGTCAATAAAGTAGAAATAGATGTTTTTTTGGGACTCTGTAGCTTTTTCAATGATCCAACAAATGTTAGCAATTTGATCTCTGGTTCCTCTGCCTTTTCTAAAACCAGCTTGAACATCTGGAAGTTCATGGTTCAGGGATTGCTGAAGGTTGGATTGGAGAATTTTAAGCATTACTTTACTAGCGTGTGAGATGAGTGCAACTGTGCGGTAGTTTGAGCATTCTTTGGCATTGCCTTCCTTTGGGATCAGAATGAAAACTGACCCTTTCCAGTCCTGTGGCCACTGCTGAGTTTTCCAAATTTGACAGACAGAGTGCCTGATGAATTATGGATGGAGGTTCGTGACATTGTACAGGAGACAGGAATCAAGACCATCCCCAAGAAAAAGAAATGCAAAAACACACAAAATGGCTGTCTGAGGAGGTCTTACAAATAGCTGTGCAAAGAAGAGAAGTGAAAGCAAAGGAGCAAAGGAAAGATATACCCATCTGAATTTAGTGTTCCAAAGAATAGCAAGGAGAGATAAGAAAGCCTTCCTTAGCGATCAATGCAAAGAAGTAGAGGAAAACAATAGAATGGGAAAGACTAGAGATCTCAAGAAAATTAGAGCATACCAAGGGAACATTTTATGCAAAAATGGGCTCAATAAAGGAGAGTGAAAAAGTTGGCTTAAAACTCAACATTCAGAAAACTAAGATCATGGCATCACTTCATGGTAATAGATGGGGAAACAGTAGAAACAGGGCAGACTTATTTTGGGAGGCTCCAAAATCACTGCAGATGGTGACTGCAGCCATGGAATTAAAAGACGCTTGCTCCTTGGAAGAAAAGCTATGACCAACGTAGACAGCATATTAAAAAGCAGAGACATTACTTTGCCAACAAAGGTCCATCTAGTCAAAGATATGGTTTTTCCAGAAGTCGTCTGTGGATGTGAGAGCTGGACTACAAAGAAAGCTGAGCGCAGAAGAATTGATGCTTTTGAACTGTGGTGTTGGAGAAGACTCTTGAGAGTCCCTTGGACTGCAAGAAGATCCAACCAGTCCATCCTAAAGGAAATCAGTCCTGAGTGTTCATTGGAAAGTCTGATGTTGAAGCTGAAACTCCAATACTTTGGCCACCTGATGTGAAGAACTGACTCATTGAAAAAGACCCTGATGCTGGGAAAGATTGAGGGCAGGAGGAGAAGGGGACGACAGAGGATGAGATGGTTGGATGGCATCACCGACTCAATGGAGATAAGTTTGAATAAACTCCAGCAGTTAGTGATGGACAGGGAGGCCTGGTGTGCTGCAGTCCATGAGGTCACAAAGAGTCAGACACGACTGAGCAACTGAACTGAACTGAAATAAACCAATAATTGCAAAGTATTTATTACATAGAAACAGCTATATAGTCGGTGATTTAAAATACTACCTCTATTCAGCATCCAGCCATCCAGAACATACTCAGTCATGTCTGACTCTTTGGGACCCCATGGACTATAGTCCACCAGGCTCCTCTGTCCATGAAATTTTCCAGGAAAGAATACTGGAGTGGGTTGCCATTTCCTCCTCCTGGGGATCTTCCCAACCTAGGGACCGGACCTGAGTCTCCTGCATTGCAGGCAGATTCTTTACCCCTTGAGCCATCAGCATCATCCTATCTATGAATGTACAGTAGAGACCCCTTTGTTTGCTTCTTTTATTATATAATTCATTGATGCATACAGCATTATGACTTTGAAAACAAGAGCTTCAAAGTCACAGGTATGAAGTTAAAAAGGCACTTTCTTAAGCCCTCTCTACTGATATCAGAACTGCTGTCATTCGTTTTACTGTCTCCTTTTCCACTATCTCTGACACTAAATTCATCTGGATTTGAATGTGCCCTGGAAGTGAAAAGGAAAGAATTACTCTGTTATCCATAAAAATGTACAAAACGTCAAACCCATGGCTTAGAGACAATGATAAATATTCTGCAATTACCTTAAACTTGCAGCAGATTTATCCTCTCCCCATCAGGATGGGGGATGAAAAGGACCTGAGACTGAACCCTGATTAAAAAGAAGAGTGAGAACAGCGGCTAATAATATTTCACCCTTAGATATCAGAACTGACAGCAAGCGCAGCGTCTATCATCTACAGTGCTGCAGGAAAGGGAACTTGTTCAGTCCTGTGTGCGTCTTTGTGACCCCATGGACTGTTGCCCACCAGGCTCCTCAGTCCAAAGAATTTCCCACTGGAGTGGGTAGTCATTCCCTTCTCCAGGGGATCTTCCCAACCCAGGGATCGAACCCAGGTCTCCTGCACTGCAGGCAAATTCTTTACCATCTGAGCCACCAGGGAAGCCCTGAATTGCTATTGGAAGACACCACTTAAACCCTGAAGGAAAGGACTCAAGCTAGACTCACAAGGCAGTTACCAGGGACCAAAACAGTAGGAACACACATGGGCTTCCAGGAACACACGACCATTAAGCCTTCTCCTGCCCTCATCTGTGAAGAACTTTCCCTTTCAAAGAAAATAATTAACAAACCCCCAAAGGTCAGCCATTTGAAGTCTCAAACCTGATCAGGCCCTGAATCTTCCAAAGCTTCCAGGGTGAAAATCCACTAAAGGTTAACGATGGCACTAAGAGAGTTGGAGGTGCGCTATCCAAGCCCGCGGGATCGCGCTCCCCTTCTGAGGTGAGGAGCGTGAAGACACCCCGCTGTTCCCCGACTGGGAAATTTCTGCAGACTCGCCCTCCCGCGGCCTCTGAGGAAACGGAAAGCGGCGGTGTCTCCACGAAGCAGCTCAGGCCGAAGTCCCCAGATCTCAGCCCCTGACCCTCTGCGACTTGGAGCGGCCTGGCCATTCACTGCTCGTGTGGAACCAGCTCCGGCCGCGCTCCCAAAGCTTCCTCCTCCGCGGCCCGGGCGGGGCCAAGTCACGGTGACCACGGCCACCAGGAGAAGGCCGCAGGGGCTGGCCGAAAACCCGACCACGGCCACCGAGAGCTCAAGGAGCCGCTCTGCGCGCCCCTTCCCGGTTCGGCGGCGGCGCCGGCAGTGGCACCAGCACCATTTGTCCGCCAGGTGGTGCAGGAAGCGCGGGTACCGGGAGAACCGCGCCCGAGCGCCGCAGGGCCAGCCGGCCTTCGTCCAGCGCCGCGACGACCGCCGTCAGCAGGCCGGCGGGCTGCGGGGACGGCCGACGCTGCAGCGATAGCTGCCCCGGGGCCGCCTTCGCCGCGGAGCCGGAGGTGAGTCAGCTGCGCGTCAAGGCCTTTGTCCGCGTCCCTGGCCTGCTGTCGGGTCGCCAGGGAGCCCAGGGACGCGTCCCAGGGCAGAGGCAGCAGGGCTGAGCCATCGACGAGCCGCGGGGTCACCAGCCGGGGCGCGCGCTCGTCCTGGCCCTGCATCTGCAGCCCCGCCGTGGCCGGGCCTCGCAGCGGCGGCGAGCCGCCGTCCAACGCCTCCAGCCCTAGCTGCAGCCTGGCCAGTTCCTCGAGGTTAAAACTCCGTTGTGCGCGCAGCCGCCCCGTGACAGG
>SJXQ01005968.1:0-12750 GCA_006408695.1 Aepyceros melampus | reverse complement strand
AGCGAGATGGCGCCCGCCTCTGGCGTCCCAGGCCCGGTCGACGAGGTGGCCTCCGCCCCACCAAGAGCGGCGGCGGCGGCGGGGAAGGGCGAGGCAGCAGGCGCGCCCGGGGCGGCCAGCGGGGTGATGGAGATGTCCGGAGCGTTGTCATTGACGTCGCGGAGGCGCACGATGACCTTGCAGGTGGCGGCGCGGGGCCCGGGGCCGCGGTCCTGCGCCCGCACGTCCAGTTCGTAAGTGTCCTGGCGCTCGTAGTCCACGGGCCCCGCCAGGGTGAGGCGGCCGGAGCGCGGGTCCAGGCGGAAGAGGCGGCGCGCCTCGGGCGGGGTGCGGGCCCCGAAGGCGAACACCACGTCGCCGTTGGGGCCCTCGTCGGGGTCCGCCGCGTCCAGGTCTAGCAGGAGCGAGCCCACGGGCGCGTCCTCAGCCAGCTCCACCTCGGCCACGGCGCCCTGCGGGAAAGCTGGGCTGTGGTCGTTGGCGTCCAGCACTCGCACGCTGAGGGAGGCCGTGGCGGAGCGCGGCGGTCGGCCGCCGTCCTGGGCCACCAGCCCCAGGTTGTAGGTGGCCTGGCTTTCGCGGTCCAGCTCCTGCAGCAGCACCAAGTCGGCGCACTGGGCACCGTCCGCGCGCGTCTGCAGCTCCATGCGGAAGGGGCTGTGGGGCTCGGCCAGGAGCAGGCTCTGCAGCCCGTTGGAGTCCACGTCCCCGTCCACGGGCAACCCCTGGGGCATGCGCTTGCCCACCGCCGCGCCCTCGGACACCTCCATGGGAATCTGGGCCCGGGGAAAGCGCGGCGCATGGTCGTTGATGTCCCTCGCCGACACCTCCACGTGCACCAGCCAGAACTGCTCCTGGGAGAAGCTGACCACGTCGAAGGCCAGCACGCACTGAGGGGCCTGGCCGCACAGCCGCTCTCGGTCCAGGCCCGCGTCCCCGATGATCATCCTGTCGCCCTAGCTCAGCGAGCTGTTAATCAGGCGGAACCGGCTCGGTACCTAGCGCTGGGAATTAAACAGGACTGGTCACACAGAACACTAATCAAGGTGCTGGGGGCGTCTTCCTCACAGGTGTAGAAACTGACAGTTTCGGTTCAATACCCTGACACCAGCAGCAGCCACAGAAGCAGCAGAAAGTCCAGTCCACCCCTGAGTAAAGTGTCAGCGGGGAATCTGAGCCTGCAGTGAGACATTCTTGGGCCTCACTCGCCCTTCTGAGCGCACAGTCAGGAGACACTTGCCCTCTTAAATACTTCTGATCACTAAACCGTCTTCTGCTGTGTAATCGCTTTTCTCTGCCCTGGGCACAAGCATGCTTCTTCTGAACCCTACCAGGGAGACTGCAGAGAGAAAAATATGCAAATAAGCCTCCTCCACCGGAGCCAATCCACAGTCTCTGGCCTCCGGGTCTTGTTCCCTTGAAAGAGCTCGCAGGAGTGCCTTGGGAGCTGAACAGCGGCCAGGGCAGTGCAGTAGGTCATTGAGATTCTTACAGATGTTTAGACTATAAAAATGCACCCCGCTTGCTTTGCCGGTGTGCCAGAGTCTCACTTTGACAGCCCGAGGAGGGGAGCCGCAGCCTCTTTATTCCCGTTTCTATTCTGCTTCACCATTTTGAAACAAACGCATATATGTTTCCTTCCCCACCCACGGTTATCCGTCTATACTGGGTTATCATTTCCTGTAATGAGAGATCGTAGGGGGACAGCTTCTTCAGAACCGGGCAGTGTCTAATCAGAAAAGCACGATTTTCCAAAGTAATCATTTCTGAATAGCTTTTCCCTAGCCAAGAAACCATTAATGGCCAAATTTCCACCCCTTCCTCTCCTTTTATGTCAGTAATTTCTTATACATGAAGACTCAGTGTCAGTCAGGGAGGTTTGTCAACGACAAACCACTGTAAGGGATGGTTAAGGGTAAGAAAAAGATTTAAGGAAATATATTGCAGTCAGTCTTGTTAGAAAATTGCTATAAACCAATTATTTTTAAAAAGCCCTTGGCTGAAGAAAACCACGGGTGGCCTGATAGGCTGAAGGCTAAAGAAAATTAAACCATCTGTCTAAAGCACAACAGGCCTGTGTGAGGTTCCTTTTATGTGTGAAGTGTTCTAAATGCTAAACAGCCCCACATGGTAATGATGACATTGTTCCTCGTGCCATGGAGCTGTCGTCAAGGCAGAGTGTTCTTTAACCAGTCATCTTGAATAAAATCAGTGAGTAGGCTGAGTTATTAATATGCCCAGGCTATTCTTGGCTCCTACATGTTCTGTAATGTTATTGATTCCTGCAGAGACATGTCAGTAAATGACTTTTTTTTTTCTTTCTATCACTCTTAAGAAGGAGTTGTACTTATCTTAGCACCAGAATATGTGAACCCAGTTCTGAAACTGAGCCACCTTTGATGAGATAATTAATTTCCAGGGGTTTTAATTTAGTGGAGCATTTGGCAATGAGTCTAATTACAAGTACCAGCAACCGATAGAGAAGTACAGCAGGGAGCATGGGTTGATTTTCATTGGGTACTCTGAAATTCTGAAAAGAGAAAGAGCTTTGTTTTGTTTAGTTTAAAAAAAAAATTTTTTTTTATTGCAGTATAGTTGGTTTACAGTGTTGTGCCAATTTCTGCTGTTATAAAGTGACTGTTATACACATATAGACATTTATTTTTTAAATATTTTTTTTTCCATTATGGCTTATCATGAGATATTGAATCTAGAAGGACTGGGAGTTTGGGGTTAGCAGAGGTAAACTATTATACATGTCATGGATAGACAACAAGATCGTACTGTACTTTAGATTTTTTTAAAGTTTGCTTTTTAAAATTCAGATGAGGCATTAATCTGAAGAAGGATACAACCCCCTTTCAGTTTAGTGAGACCAGATTTCTTGTAAGCCAGTATCTTCAGTGATATTATGACAGTGTGCTTTCTATCTTAGAACTGGATATTTCAGTGAAGCACCTGCTTATTCTGCCTTTGGGTCTTGAGGAAAACAAGAGGACCTGATCTCTTTACCCAACTTCTTAATTCCTAGACGCACCTTACTGGAAGACTGAAAACCGATTCAACCATTCCTTTTAAAAGGCACATGCTTTCATGCACTTTCGCCAGGAGAGGGACCCGTTTAACCACAGTCCAAGACTCTCACACAGTCCCTGCCAGGCCTGGCTCTCCACAGTCTTCAGCATTCTTGTTGCCATTCACGATCAGAAAAACTGCTCAGCATCCTGAAAATGAAGAATAGTCCATGACTGTATCTACCGAACATCAAAAGACCCAGATAAAATATTTTAGAAGGCAGGCAATCATACCCATTACCTCCACGGTGCTAAACATCTGGCCACTTAATGTTTGAAAACATCCAGCTATGATGCTTAAATGCTTGATTGCATTTCCCCCCCTTTTCCTCCAGCTGTTTGGCAGCAAGGAGACCATCTATGATAAGAAATGTACTATACCGTCAGTGATTCATTATTACTGTTAGCTTCACTTCCTAGTAAACAACCACCTTATTAAAACACTGCTTCATGAATGAAGGACAGCTGGAGTTTCGAGAAAGAGACATTTTCTGAGGCAAAAATCAGTTCTGTGCCCATAGAGTGACACATTGAATAATATAGAAACTGTATGATCTGTGCCCCTAGGGATATGTCATCCGGAAGCCGTGTTTACAGCCTTGAGCTCCGTGGTCTCACATTCCATTCTGTTGACTCTGTTAAAGAAAAACCTGTCGCAATATTAAAAACCGTCATGGCAGAAATTTGCTTTATGTTGCTTGTTTTCCCATTTGCCAGCATATTGCCAGACTCTAAGCCCGTAAAATGTAGTTTTGATCTCTACTGGGGGCAAACGTGGATCAAAATAAGCAGTGCGTCCAAGGGGACCACGGCCACCACAGGAAGACCAAAATGTGAATAAAGTGGTAACTGGGTCCTCTTGCTTAGTTTGGTTTTAAAAGGGATGAAGGGGGAGGATTTGGGTGGACCCCCTGCTGTGATGGCTTTTGTTCCTGAAACAAAAGCACCAGGCAGACGTGCTGGAGTTCCGCCCCCACCACCAAATGCCCGGAAACCAGACCTGTGAAACAGGGTTGCATTCCAATCATTTCAATAAAAGGCTTTCTTTTTGGCTCAAAAATAACACCAGTATCCCTAGCACACTAAAACATGCTATATGAAGCTAAGGTCATCACTTTCACCATAAACGTGGGGAAAACTGCCCCTAATTCAGATCAGTGCCTGGGCTTTTGCACCCTTTTGCACATTTCCCTTCTACTGTTACACAAAACCAGCGATATATGTTTAAGGGAGAGTTCCTAATACGAATATTTGGCTAGATCAAGGTGTCTGCACGTCAGAAAAAGCATCAGCTTTTATAGAACCTTGCACGCACACTTCTGTAGCCCAAAAACAGTTTCCGTGCCATTTAGAACAAATCACCCTGTGTACTACACTGAGACCCATTTTCATTTCTCAACTGAACAAACATTTTGGAGACGAATGAGCAAAACATTATCAAGTGCAATGTTTCTATCTTCAAGGAGCAACTTCTAGAAATTGAAGCTATGAAGACTGTTGGAGAGAAAACAAATCAACCTAACAGCTGAGTAGTTTTGTTTTTTGTTTTTTTGGTCTTCCTGTTTTAAAAATCATACCTTGAAAAAACTAAAGTTATTCTTCAGCAGTGTGAGCCCCCCAGATTGAGAGTAACGGTTCTAAGTGCTCTCAGAAGAAGATTCATTATCTCCCATTCCTGTTACCCCACTGCATAATCAGTTTGTTATTAGATCTTAACTGTACAGTCATTTATAAGAAAAGTTATCAGCAAATTGCTGGTCCTTTTTGGAAAATGATTTTCGGGAAAATAATTCAGCCCTGAATTCAGCCAAAATACTGTCCTCAAGCATAGCCTAAAAACAAATGATATTTATCAACTTTTTAAGTACTTTAACCTAGAGAAAACCACAGGGAAATGCTGTAGAATAGCAACACTAGTCCAAACTCCCCTTAACATAAAAGACTGGAGGACATAATCTTCAGTTAGAGAAAAGTTTCCTGCAGGATCATTATGTTAATAACGATGCTATCAAAATTATGTAATCTTAAAATAGTGGTAAAACTAGTTTTCAAATAGCTAATTTTATTAGTCTGATTCTATGAGGAAACTGGGGCTTCGCTGGTGGCTCAGAGGTAAAGAATTTGCCTGCCAATGTGGGAGACTAGAGTTGTATCCCTGGATCAGGCAGATCCCTAGGAGAAGGAAATGACAACCCACTCCAATATTCTTGCCTGGAGATTTCCATGGACAGAGAAACCTGGCGGGCCACAGTTCACGGGGTCACAAGTCACCACGACGTAGCCACTAAACAGCAACAATATGAAGGAAATTAAATCAATGAATAATGGAAAATTGTTTACCCTTTGGGTTCAGGGATACCTTAATCCCCAAACAAGCCAGAGAAATTGACTTTGGTACCTGACTTTGGCAACTGGCTCAAGGGCCATACTTCCCATTCTTACTACCCTACAGGAAGGAAAACCGCCTCCTGCTCAACAATGTTGCAAAGCAAGAGAAGAATAAAAGAATATGATTGAGAAGCAACTTTGCATCTGCCTTAGTTTAACTTCATCTCTCTTCCTCTTATCTAAGTCTTTCTATTCCTACCCTATAATAAAGCCTATGGCCACCAGTAATCAGAACACTTTGAGGTCCTTCATCAACAGATATTTGATCAAGTATCAGTGACACAACAAAGCTCACAGTCTTGTAGGAGAAAATGTTGCTGTTTAGTCGCTAAGTCATGTACAACTCTTTTGTTACCCCATTGTAGCCCACCAGGCTCCTCTGCCCATGGGATTTCCCAGGCAAGAATACTGGAGTAGGTTGCCATTTCCTTCTTCAGGGGATCTTCCCGACTCAGGGATCAAACCTGTGTCTCCTGCATAGCAGGCAGATTCTTGACCACTGAGCCACCTGGAAAAGAAAATATTTAAACATTATAAAATAAACTATCAGAGTTCAGAGAAGACATAGTGCCAGATAGCATGGAGAAAGTTATATCAAATGCACCCAGGAAGAAGTCGCAGACTTGACAGGTAAAATCACAGTCAGCCAGAACTACCAGGGATGCAGAGACCTGGGAGTGTTGTTCCAAGCTGCAGGGAGAGGCAGGCACAAAAGCCTTCACTGGGCACTGAGTATACCAGTTGGTTGGAGTGGATGCTTTTAGGAGGACAAGCTTGAATGGGTGGCACAGATGAGGAGAACCTTGATGCTAAGCTGAAGAGTTTAGACACTTTTAAAGGAGCAGTGAGAAAACACGGAAGTTTGTGGGGAAAGAGCAACAACCTTGAATACATATCAACAATGATATGTAATCTATTACTGTGTGTGTGAGTCGTTCAGTCGTGTCCAACTTTTTGCAACTTTCCTGTAGCCCATCAGGCTCCCCTGTCTACAGGATTCTCCAGGCAAGAATACTGGAGTGGATTGCCATTTCCTCCTCCAGAGGATCTTTCTGACACAGGGATCAAACTCTGGTCTCCTGCATTACAGACAGATTCTTCACTGTTTAAGGTACAGGGAAGTCGCATTCTATTACTGTAGTTCCCCCTAACTAAGGATCATATGTTCCAATACCCCTTGATGCCTGAAATCACACAGAGTACTAAGTTTTTTGCTATACATACAGCCTCAGTTCAGTTCAGTTCACTCACTCAGTTGTGTCCAACTCTTTGTGACCCCATGGACTGCAGCATGCCAGGCCTCCCTGTCCATCACCAACTCCCGGAGTTTACTCAAACTCATGTCCATCGAGTCAGTGATGCCAGCCAGCCATCTCATCTTCTGTCATCCCCTTCTTCTCCTGCCTTAAACCTTTCCCAGCATTAGGATCTTTTCCAATGAGTCAGTTCTTTACATCAGGTGGCCAAAGTATTGCAGTTTCAGCTTCAGCATCAGTCCTTCCAATGAATATTCAAGACTGATTTCCTTTAGGATGGACTGTTGGATCTCCTTGCAGTCCAAGGGACTCTCAAGAGTCTTCTCCAACACCACAGTTCAAAAGCATCAATTCTTCAGTGCTCAGCTTTCTTTACAGCCCAACTCTCACATCCATACATGACTACTGGAAAAACCATAGCTTTCACTAGACAGATTCTGTTGGTAAAGTAATGTCTCTGTTTTTTAATATGCTGTCTAGGTTGGTCATAACTTTTCTTCCAAGGAGCCAACATCTTTTAATTTCATGGCTACAGTCACCATCTGCAGTGATTTTGGAGCCCAAAAAAGTAAACTCTGTCACTTTTCCCCATCTATTTGCCATGAAGTGATGGGACCAGATGCCATGATCTTACTTTTCTGAATGTTGAGTTTTAAGCCAACTTTTTCACTCCCCTCTTTCACTTTCATCAATAGACTCTTTAGTTCTTCTTCAGTTTCTGCCACAAGTATGGTGTCATCTGCACATCTGAAGTTATTGATATTTCTCCCAGCAATCTTGATTCTAGCTTGTGCTTCATCCAGTCCAGCATTTCTCATGATGTACTCTGCATATATGTTAAATAAGCAGGGTGACAATATACAGCCTTGACGTACTCCTTTCCTGATTTGGAACCAGACTGTGTTCCATGTCCCGTTCTAACTGGTGCTTCTTGACCTGCATACAGATTTCTCAGGAGGCAGGTCAGGTGGTCTATTATCCCCATCTCTTTAAGAATTTTCCACAGTTTGTTGTGATCAAATGCTTTGGCATAGTCAATAAAGCAGAAATAGATGTTTTTCTGGAACTCTCTTGCTTTTTCCATGATCCAACAAATGTTGGCAATTTGATCTCTGGTTCCTCTACCTTTTCTAAATCCAGCTTGCACATCTGGAAGTTCATGGTTCACATATTGCTGAAGCCTGGCTTGGAGAATTTTGAGCATTACTTTACTAGCGTGTGAGATGAGTGCAATTGTGCAGTAGTTTGAGCATTCTTTGGCATTGCCTTTCTTTGGGATTGGAATGAAAACTGACCTTTTCCAGTCCTGTGGCCACTGCTGAGTTTTCCAAATTTGCTGGCATATTGAGTGCAGCACTTTCACAGCATCATCTTTTAGGATTTTAAATAGTTCAACTGGAATTCCATCACCTCCACTAGCTTTGTTCGTAGTGATGCTTTCTAAGGCCCACTTGACTTGCATTCCAGGATGTCTGGCTCTGGGTGAGTGATCACATCATCATGATTATCTGGGTCATGAAGATCTTTTTTGTACAGTTCTTCTGTGTATTCTTGCCACCTCTTCTTAATATCTTCTGCTTCTGTTAGGGCCATATCATTTCTGTCTTTTATTGTGCCCATCTTTGTATGAAAAGTTCCCTTGGTATCTCTAATTTTCTTGAAGAGATCTCTAGATTTTCCCATTCTATTGTTTTCCTCTATTTCTTTGCACTGATTACAGAGGAAGGCTTTCTTATCTCTCCTTTCTATTCTTTGAAACTCTGCACTCAAATGGATATATCTTTCTTTATCTTCTTTGTCTTTTGAAAACTACAATCACAGAAAACTAACCAACCTGATCACATGGACCACAGCCTTGTCTAACTCAACGAAACTATGAAGCATGCCGTGTAGGGCCACCCAAGACAGGTGGGTCATGGTGGAGAGTTCTGACAAACCATGGTCCACTGGAGAAGGGAATGGCAAACCACCACAGTATTCTTGCCTTGAGAACCCCGTGAACAGTATGAAAAGACAAAAAGATAGGACACTGAAAGATGAACTCCCCAGGTCAGTAGGTGCCCAATATGCTACTGGAGATCAGTGGAGAAATAACTCCAGAAAGAATGAAGGGATGGAGCCAAAGCAAAAACAACACCCAGTTGTGAATTTGACCAGTGATAGAAGCAAGGTCTGATTCTGTAAAGAGCAATATTGCATAGGAACCTGGAATGTTAGGTCCATAAATCAAAGCAAATTGGAAGTGATCAAACAGCAGATGGCAAGAGAGAACATCGACACTCTAGGAATCAGCAAACTAAGATGGACTTGGAGTGGATGAATTTAATTGAGATGACCATTGTATCTAGTACTGTGGGCAAGAATCCCTTAGAAGAAATGGAGTAGCCATCATAATTAACAAAAGAGTCCAAAATACAATACTTGGATGCAATCACAAAAATGACAGAATGATCTCTATTTGCTTCCAAGGCAAACTATTCATATCAAACCATCCAAGTCTATGCCCCGACCAGTAATGCTGAAGAAGCTGAAGTTGAATGGTTTTATGAAGACCTACAAGACCTTCTAGAACTAACACCCAAAAAAGATGTCCTTTTCACTATAGGGAACTGGAATGCAAAAGTAGGAAGTCAAGAAATACTGGAATAGCAGGGACATTTGGCCTTGGCGTATGAAGAGAACGAAGCAAGGGAAAGGCTAATAGAGTTTTGCCAAGAGAACATGCTGGTCATAGCAAACTTCCTTTTCCAACAACACAAGAGAAAACTCCACACATGGACATCACCAGATGGTCAATACCAGAATCAGATTGATTATATTCTTTGCAGGCAAAGATGGAGAAGCTCTATACAGTCAGCAAAAACAAGACCAGGAGCTGACCATGGCTCAGATCATGAACCATGATTGCCAAATTCAGACTTACATTGAAGAAAGTAAGGAAAACCACTGGACCATTCAGGTATGACCTAAATCAAATCCCTTATGATTACACAGTGGAAGTGGCAAATAGATTCAAGGGATTAGATCTGATAGACAGAGTGCCTGAAGAACTATGGACGGAGGTTCGTAACATTGTACAGGAGGCAGTGATCAAGACCATCCCCAAGAAAAAGAAATGCAAAAAGGCAAAATGGCTGTCTGAAGAGGCCTCACAAATAGCTATGAAAAGAAAAGAAGCTAAAGGCAAAGGAGAAAAGGAAAGATACACAGACAACCTATGGGGTCACAAAGAGTCGGACTCAATTCAGCAACTAAACCACACCATTATCATATCTATGATAAAGTTTAACTTATAAATCAGGCATAGTAAGAGATTAACAGCAATAATTAATAAAACATAACATTAACAACACCACAATAAAGGTTATGTGAATGCTATTTCTCGCTCCCTCCCTTTCCTTCTCCTCCCCCATCTAAATATCTTACTGTACAAATTTAATGCGTTTTCCATGCTCACTAAACATTTCTCATGCACTGTGGCCATAGCTTTTGCAATTTGAGGACAACAGGAAAACTAGCACAAATTTCTTTTTCTTTTTTCACAACTTATGGATAGAAAATTTATTAATACCATAGATGTTAGCAACCTCAGCATACAATTGTGTTTTTTTTTTCTTATTAAGTGGGGCATCTTTCACCTTTCCACTTAAAGGAAGCGCATTGTGGCTTCTCTTTCACATATTCAAGTTGCCAACATCACTACTCTGGCAGTTTGGAACCATTATTAAGTAAAATAAGGGTTGCCTGAACACAGCACTGTGATACGAGGACAGTCTATCTGATAACACAGTGGCTTCTAGATGACTCAGGGGCAGGATACAATAGACAGAGGATGATTCTCATCCCAGGTGGGATGGAGCAGAATGGCACAAGATTTTATCATCTTACTCAGAACAGCATGAAGTTTGGAGAAAAAAAAACAAACTAGGGAGTGTTTATTTCTGGAATTTTCTATTTAATATTTTCAGACCTCGGTTGACCGTAGGTAACTGAAACCAAGTGAAACCACAGGTGACGTGGGCAGGGGGACTATGTACAATAAATCACGTTAAACAAGTGCTTTTCGTGAACACTGCTGAAATGCTTGAAAACAATTGTTTTGCCATACGGTGGGAGTTTTATTTCTACCTACCGGGCATACACGCTGTGTGTGTTAGTCGTTTAGTCTCGTCCAACTTTTTGCAACCACATGGACTGTAGCCCACCAGGCTTCTCTATGGGATTCTCCAGGCAAGAATACTGGAGTGGATTGTCATTCCCTTCTCCAGAGAATCTTCCTGACCCAGAGGTCGAACCCTGGTCTCCTGCATTGCAGGCAGATTCTTTACTGTTTGAGCTACAGGGAAGTCTCTAAGGAAACCATAATTGAAACAGACACGTGCACTTCACTGTTGATTGAAGCACAATTTACAGCTGCTAGGACACAGAAGCAACCTAGATATCCATCGACAGATGAATGGATCAAGAATCTGTGGTACGTATACTCAGTGGAATGTTACTCATCTGTAAAAGAATGCATTTGAGCCATTCTAATGAAGTGGATGCACCTAGAGCCTATTATACAGAGTGAAGTAAGTCAGAAAGAGAAAAGCAAATGTCATGTATTAATGCATATATATAGAATCTAGAGAGATGGCACTGATGGACCTGCTTGCAGGGCAGCAGTGGAGACGCAGACACAAGGAGCAGACTTGTGGACCTCGTTGGGGAAGGAGAGGGTGGGACGAACTGAGAGACTAGCATGCAAACGTATCTGTTACCATATGTAAAATAGATGACCAGTGGGAATTTGTTGTAAGACACAGGGAACCCAAATCCAGTGCTACACGGGTGGGAGGGGGAGGGAAGAGGGAGGGGGGTTCAAGAGAGAGCGGACATGTGTACACCTATGGCTGATTCATGTCGATGTATGGCAGAAACCAGTGCAATGTTGTAAAGCAAAGAATCTAGAGAGATGGCACTGATGGACCTGCTTGCAGGGCAGCAGTGGAGACGCAGACACAAGGAGCAGACTTGTGGACCTCGTTGGGGAAGGAGAGGGTGGGACGAACTGAGAGACTAGCATGCAAACGTATCTGTTACCATATGTAAAATAGATGACCAGTGGGAATTTGTTGTAAGACACAGGGAACCCAAATCCAGTGCTACACGGGTGGGAGGGGGAGGGAAGAGGGAGGGGGGTTCAAGAGAGAGCGGACATGTGTACACCTATGGCTGATTCATGTTGATGTATGGCAGAAACCAGTGCAATATTGTAAAGCAATTATCCTCCAATTAAAAATAAATAATTTTTAAAGTGTTAAAAAATAAAGGATTGTTTTATTAGAAGCTTTAAACCATGATCGGGTGCAATATTTGCCAAATAAATGATCAAGGCAATATGATATGGTACACAACTTCTGCCTACCTCAAAACACTCCTGGTAGCAGAATGAATTAAAGAGAGACAGGAAGCAAGAGGATCACTGTAGCTGCCTCTGCAATCTACGTGGTGGTGGTGATTTAGTCACTAAGCGCATCGTGCTAAGTTGCTTCAGTTGCGTCTGACTCTTTGTGACCCCATGGACTGTAGCCTGCCAGACTTCTCTGTCCATGGGATTCTCCAGGCAAGAATACTGGAGTGAGTTGCTGTTCCCTACTCCAGGGGATCTTCCTGATGCAGGGATCAAACCCACATCTCCTGAGACTCCTGCAGTGACTCTCAAATATTGAGGAATATAATATTCCCAAATAGAGTTCCCAAAGGCCCCTGCTACATCCCAGCTGAATGACCACATACAAAAGACTTTATCTCTACAAACCTCTGTGTCCTTAGAGAGAAATGCTTGCTTTGAGGGATTGCCCCGAGACTTAAGTAAGAAAATGTGGAAAGAGCAAAAAACCCATTGCCTACCATTTTGTAGGGTTTCAAAAGACAACTGAATCGTTTGTTATAGACACTTGCATATCACACTAAGATTTATTTCTTAAAGGTATATTTCTTACCTCCAGTTATGATTCCTTCCAGGTATTAATTGTGTCTTCATCAAATTT
>SJXQ01005967.1:0-13357 GCA_006408695.1 Aepyceros melampus | reverse complement strand
CGCTCCCGCCCCACACCCTCTCTCTGGATTATCCCCGTGCATCAGTCCCAAGCATCCTGCATCCTGCATCAAACCTGGCCTGGCGATTCATTTCACTTATGATATCACACTTGTTACACTGCCACTCTGCCATCCCATCCCACCCTCTCTCTCTCCCACAGAGTCCAAAAGGCCGTTCTATACATCTGTGTCTCTTTTGCTGCCTTGCGTACAGGTTTATCATTACCATCATTCTAAATTCCATATATATGTGTAAGTATACTGTAGTGGTGTTTTTCTTTCTGACTTACTTCACTCTGTATAATCGGCTCCAGCATCATCCACCTCATTAGAACTGATTCAAATGTATTCTTTTTAATAGCTGAGTAATACTCCATTCAATAGATCTGGAGTGGGGCCTGAGTCAAGAATTTCTAACAATACTTCTGCTCTGAAGCCGTATTTTTTGTGCAAGACTTTAACACATTCTACATTTTTAAAGGCATGTTGGAGTGCTGCTTTCCTGAGATTACTCTCCATAACACCCTTGAATAATTTCTAATTGGTTATCAGCTGTTGAACTCTATTGGATGTATGTCTCATTTTGCTGAAGTACATAATCCAGTTTTATTCAGCAAAATATAGATGCATAAATGATAACTTTTCTGTGTGTTTTTGCCTGTTTAAAATCTCTATTTCTCTTTTTTCCTTTTGCACTTCATTGATAGATTGACTGCATATAGAATTCAGTTCAGTTCAGTTCAATTCAGTTCAGTCACTCAGTCGTGTCCGACTCTTTGCGACCCCATGGATCGCAGTACGCCAGGCCTCCCTGTCCATCACCATCTCCCGGAGTTCACTCAGACTCACATCCATCGAGTCAGTGATGCCATCCAGCCATCTCATCCTCAGTCATCCCCTTCTTCTCCTGCCCCCAATCCCTCCCAGCATCAGAGTCTTTTCCAATGAGTCAACTCTTCTCATGAGGTGGCCAAAGTACTGGAGTTTCAGCTTTAGCATCGCTCTTTCCAAAGAAATCCCAGGCTGATCTTCAGAATGGACTGGTTGGAACTCCTTGCAGTCCAAGGGACTCTCAAGTGTCTTCAACGCCACAATTCAAAAGCATCAGTTCTTTGGTGCTCAGCCTTCTTCACAGGAAAAACCATAGCCTTGACTAGACAGACCTTAGTCGGCAAAGTAATGTCTCTGCTTTTGAATATGCTATCTAGGTTGGTCATAACTTTTCTTCATAGGCCTTAAATAATTTTATTAGAACATTTAAGGTTTAGCCTAATATAGTAACTAAAAATAGAGATAAAATTCTAGTTCTGTGTGTCCACACTGTAAAATGTTAACCTGTCTGTGTCTTAGCTTCTCTACCTGTACAATGAGGATGTTGATACCTATTTCATTCGGTCTTATAGTAAATTCATGACTACATAGTTTATAAACCTCTAGAGTGCAATCTGGCTTATAGAAAGTACTAAATTAATTTCACTCTTTCATTACTAAGCCTGAGTAGACTAAAATTAAACTTTCTGGTTTTTCTTTGTAGGTGATTTTTTTCTTGTTATTTTAAAGCATTAGGCTCCATTCTTTATCTTGACACTTTGAAATTCCACTGCTTTATTTTTCAAATGCTTTTTCAGTTCTTTTTTTTTTCCTCATTGCCAAGTATGTTGCAAAATTTGTTTAGTCTTCAATTGACAGATATTTAGGTTTCCACACTTTAGGTGTTCTGTAAACAACTACTCTAAACATACTCTTAACATTTTCTAAATTGAAGTATGGTTGATTTACAATGTTCTGATACTCTGACATTTCTGATGTGAGTGTAAACTAGTTATGTGGGGACTACAACTTGAAGTGGAACTTCTTGGTCAAAAAGATGCAAAACACTGTTACAAATATTAAAAAGATTTCTTGATGGGGCTGTACTTAGTACCTGAGTGCCCCTGAGTGCCCCCCAAGTGTCCCACAATTTTGCCAACACTTAGTGTTGTCAATGTATTTCATTTTAGTTATTCTAGTGACTTTGTACTGGCAATTCTTTCTGGTTTGAATTTCATCTTCCTAATGAACAATAATTTGAGCCGTATTCATTTATACCATTAGAGGCTCATTTACATTCCTTTAGCAAAAATTTTAATGAGCTGTTTTTTTTTCTCTATTGATTGTGGCATTTTGTTTCTCAGATATATGCACTGTGAATATTTTCTTCATCTGTGGATTTCCTTTCACTTATATCTTTTTCAGTAAGTAAATTGGTTTTTATTTTGATGAAGTTTAATTTTTTTTTTGGAATCCACTTGTGTGCTGAGAAATTTTTTCCTTTCCTCAAGTTCATGACAATTTTATCCTATATAATTTTTTTTTAGAATCTTTATAGTTTCAGCTTTCAAATTTAGGTTTATATTATATTGCAAATAAAGATGTTATACACTGTGGTAAGAATTAAGGTTCATTTTAGTTTTTATGCAGATATCCATCCAGTTGTTCTATCCACATAAAGATATTTTCATGTCACTGAAGTTCATTGATTTCTCTGATTAAAGTCAATTAATTATGTTTGGGGTTATTACTGACCTCATGATTTTCCTTCACAATGTATTGATCTATTTTTATATGAATACAAGATCACTCCTACGATATGTGGAACACTAAGCAAATATGTTCTGTAGGGTCTTACTTAGGAAAAAAAATTTCCTTAGAATTATATTTTAAAAAACACTGGCTTGTGTTAAATGAATTGTTTATAGATGATGACTTAGAATAATGGATAAAAATGCATTTATTTTTGTGTAAGTTTTCTAGGGTTACCATTACAAAGTACCACAAACTGAGTCACTTGAACCCAGAAATTGGTCATGTTAGAAGTTCCATAGCTTAGAAGTCCCTGATTAAGGTATCAGAGGGTTGATCCCTTCTGTTGGCTGTGTAGGAGAAACTGTCCCTTGCCTCTCTCCTACCTAGCGTCTGTTGGTTTGCTGGAAACCTTGGTGTGTAAATGTATTATCTTGATCTTTGTTTTCATGTATATGACATTCTCTTTGTGTGTATGTCTCAGAGTCCAAATTTTCTTTTTTTTTTTTTAATAACAACACTTGTTATATTGGATTAGGAACCCACTTTACTTCAGCATGACCTCATCTTAACTAATGACATTTGCAATGGTCTTATTTCCAAATGAAGTCACATTCTGAGGTACTAAAGGTTAGAACCTTGCTATCTGAATTCAAGTTCTTACTGATAAAGCCAAATCCAGCCTCTGTACCCAAATATCAAATTAATTTTGAGACAGAGTTTGGGGTGAAATAGAAAAGAATAGCTTTATTGCTCTGCCAGGCAAATGGGGTCACAGTGGGGTAATGTCCTCAAAACTGTGTGTCCAAATTTGGAGAGGTTAGTGAGTAATGATTATAGTAATGGTTCAAAGAGGTCATGATCAGCTTGTGGACATTCTTCTGGTTGGTTGGTGATGTGGTAAGTGGGAGTCAGAATCACCATGCTTCTGGTTCCAACTGGTCTGGGGTCTCTGTGTTTGTGAGCAGCATACCATTAATTTCTCTAACCTGGTAGGAGTTTCAGTATCTGCAAAACAGCTCAAACATACTGTGATATATATATATATATATATATATATATATATATATATATATACACACGGAGAAGGCAATGGCACCCCACTCCAGTACTCTTGCCTGGAAAATCCCATGGATGGAGGAGCCTGGTAGGCTTCAGTCCATGGGGTCGCTAAGTCGGACACGACTGAGCAACTTCACTTTCACCTTTTGCTTTCATGCATTGGAGAAGGAAATGGCAACCCACTCCAGTGTTCTTGCCTGGAGAATCCCAGGGACGGGGGAGCCTGGTGGGCTGCCGTCTATGGGGTCACACAAGAGTCGGACACGACTGAAGTGACTTAGCAATACACACACACATATATATATGTATACCTGTTCACTAGAACTCAGACAAGGTCAAGGAGGCTGAATGAAGCCTAGTTCCTGTAACCAAGATGTGATGGTGCAGGAAGGAGGAACCCTTTCCAGGGCCCAAGAGTAGGCTCTTGTCTAACACTTAGAAATAAATTATCTAAGGAGACAAATGTGCTGACAAAGCTAAAGACCACTGGGAACTGGTGGCTGGGTGGACAGCAGCAGCATAGTGACCCCAGAACTGCTCTGTCACATGGCTTGCACACTCAGGTTTTGTGGTAATAGAGTTAGTTTCTGGCTTGTCCCTGGCAAATCATTCTGACTCAGGGGCAGAACCCCACCATGCCCCTTCCTGGTAGAGCATTCACTGCTCAGCCAAGATGGATTCCAAGGAAAAGGATTCTGGGAGGATGCTATGATGCATAGACTGGTGTCTCATCTCTTCTTTTGACTTTTCTCAAGTTCTTTTGGTTGGTGGTAGATTGTTAGTTCTGAGTTCTTTACCAGGACCTCCTGTTGTGAGATAACTCACGCAGGCGGTTCCTATCAGGCCTGGCCAGGGTGGGCAGCTTGGGTCTGTAGCTCCCAAACCTTTCTGGTCACAGAAGTTTTTTTGCCCAGGAGCTCCACAGGGTCATGGAAGGTACTAATGAGTACTGTAGCTTGGATATTACCTCTCAGCTCTGAGAATAAGAGAGGAGACGGGATATATAGGACTTTTGCTGAAGAAAAAACAAATATGTACTTGAGCATCAAAATATTATTGTTAAGCATACAATAATGAGACATCTCAAGTTAATGATTTTAGTGCCTTTCCAAGAGTTTGGAATCATTAAATGATTACTTTGACAATGTATCTTAACTATCTAGGACCAATATTTGGTTTTTCTCTCTCTTGAATTCCCCTCATGGCACGTGGAGAGAATAGAGAACTGCACTAGCTGATGGCATCATGGCTTAATGTCAGGCTGCATTTTTTGCTTACTGATATGACAGGGAACATTTTTTATCCACAGGTGTCAGTTACCTTGACCTCACAGAGCCCTACTATCACACTAAATATGGATACTCCCTCCAAATGATTATTCATACTTGCATACAAGATTATACACACATAAATTAGTACGCAAGTCCACTCCTTTACACATGTATTTATTTCTCTCTCTCAGATATACACACCAACATACAAAATGAATAAGCATACTTTCACATTGCACAAAATACCCCTTCAGGTCTAAATATATATATCTCTGCCTGCACACGTCCTCAGTCATGTCTGACTTTTTGTGACCCCATGGACTGTGGCCCTCCAGTCTCCTCTGTACATGGAATTTTCCAGGGAAGAATACTGGAGTGGGTTGCCATTTCCTACTCCAGGGGATCTACTCAATCCAGGGACTGAACCCATGTCTCTTTTGTCTTCTGCAATGCCAGGCAGATTCTTTACCACTATGCCACCTGGGAAGCCCATACATAATCTGACTAACAATAACTTACAGTAATACAGATAAATTTACACTCATGTAATCTCAATCCACATTCTTTTATGTGCATTCAAGTCTTTGGATTTGTGTGTACATGGGAGAAAGGAGAATTAGGGGTTAATGCTTCCAGCTTTAGTCTCCAGTCTCAGAGGAAGCCAGTGTGGGTAAGAGGCAGTGGGGCCCAGGACGAGTTCAGAGAATTAGTGTCTGGGGGGAAGGAAAAGGCTAGACTTTCATAGGATTTTAAATAGGCTCTAGTAGGTGGTGTCTGTTAAAAGCTGATTTGCAGAAGCCATTTAGAGCTACTTCTGGTCACATTGGAGTTGATGAGTACCAAAGCGGATCTCACAGTGAGGGGTGCCCAGAGCCCCATTCACTCTGTCCATCCCGGAGAGCAGTAGGCTAAAAGGATCTAGAGACATGGTGTGCACTGTGCAGAATGGCTGAACTCACTGGGGCCTCCCGATCCACAGACCATGACTGCTGATCTCTAGCCTGATATGGGAAGAAGACTTGCTGCTTGTTCTGTGTCCTCCAGGGAGAGTCTAGAAAAGTAGGAAGACTTCCTCCAAACACAGTCCCTCCAGGAAGGAGGTTGGATCTGAACCCCATACCGCTCCAGCATTATTGTCCTTGGTCTTAGTTTAAATACCCCAAAGTAGGAAAGCAGAGTGTAAATTTTTCTGAAGCTATTCCTTAGCAAGTTCTCAACTCATTTTAGTCTATCCATTCAGGTTTGAACAACATGGATTAAACTAATACTTTTCCAAGTTAATGATAGTGAAAGTATCAGGTTCATTAGGAACGGAGCAGAAAGTGCAGAGAGGAAAAAGTGCCTCTCAAGGGCTCCCATTTGTCACCTTAGACTTGGGTCACAGGTGGGTTCTGTTCCTACAGTGTTCACCCAAGAAACAAAATCTGACAGTGAGAAGTCAGGGCCAATAGAATCACATGAGGAAGCTGAGAGGCATCGCTTATGAGGGAAATTTGGTTTGTGAAAAGGTCATTGGAGAGTCTGAGAAATAGATGAATCAGAGGATAAAAACTGGCTTTTCAAAGTGGCTACGTATATGAGTAGCTGAACCTTGGCTGAGAAGAGAGTCACCATCCCTAAACGAGTTTGTACAACAGGTGAGTTATCTGTTAGGGTTCATGGGCAGAAGTCAGTAAAAATGCCATCCGAGAGAATGCAGCTTATACCCCGAGATGCCAGACAATCGATCAGAAACCTATTCTAAAGGCAACCTGTCCAATGACATAGCAGGGTTTCTGGTTTCAAATACAGATCTTTCTGTAATTCAGAATTGTAGACAATTGTATAAAATTTCATCTGGTGGCTCAGATGGTAAAGAATCTGCCTGCAATGCAGAAGACCTGGGTTTGATCTTTGGGTTGGGAGATCCCCTGGAGGAGGGAATGGCAACCCACTCTAGTATTCTTGCCTGGAAAATCTCCAAGGACAGAGGAACCTGGCAGGCTACAGTCCATGGGGTTGCAAAGAGTTGGACACGACTTAGCGACTAAGCACTGCACAGCCATACAATTTCACAGGTTCCCTTTGTATCCTTTTTCAAGACAGGCCAACAGTCTCTGCTGTATCCTACCAGAGTGGTTGTCCCAATCAATCGCTACCTACAGAGGCAGTGGTGTGGGCCACCAAGATCATTGGTTGTGAGTTATGCATTTGGCACTGAATTATTGTGTGCTGCTGCTGCTGCTGCTGCTGCTAAGTCGCTTCGGTCGTGTCCGACTCTGTGCAACCCCATAGACGGCAGCCCACAAGGCTCCCCCGTCCCTGGGATTCTCCAGGCAAGAACAGTAGAGTGGGTTGCCATTTCCTTCTCCAATGCATGAAAGTGAAAAGTGAAAGTGAAGTTGCTCAGTCATGTCCGACCCTCAGCAACCCCATGAACTGCAGCCTACCAGCCTCCTCCGTCCATGGGATTTTCCAGGCAAGAGTACTGGAGTGGGTTGCCATTGCCTTCTCCAGAATTATTGTGTGTCTTGGGCAAATCATGTAACTACTCTGAGGTCTATTTTTCTTATTGTAAATAGAGATGCCAAGTGTGTGTAAGAGAAATAATAAAATGCAAATCTACATTTTGTAGATTTTGTAAATTACATTTTAATCAAAGCAATTAATACTTTGATAAATTGTATCTTTAGTCAGCATCCTCGCCAGTGCCCAGTGCAAGAGTGAGATGACCCAAGTGTTCTTTTCCTGGTGACCTTCAGTGTCAGTGACTATTTTCGTACAAGCAGAGGGTGACACACAAGCAGTAAACAGAAGGGAAGGAGGGAGCCTCTAGCTCAAAGAGAATATATGACTCTTTTGGAAGGTCATGCCAGGCAGATGGGGATAAAACAAAACCTAAGTACCCAGATAATGTCTATGTATTTCTAAACTTTCTTTTTTAATGTCTGTAATTTTGTTTTTAAACTTAAGCCTATGATCAGATAATTTACAGATTTGGGGTAATTCTATATCTCTTCTAGATGAATCCTTCTAATGAGTAATCAAAAGCACCTTTATCAATCACATGTATACAGGAGTTCAACAGTTGTGTTACTGAACACATCCTTGTTTGAAAGATAATCCAGAGTTATAACAGTCAAATTAGACCTTATAAAGAATTCGCAAGCCAAGTTTATAACATATTTTGTCTCAGGGAATTTAAAAGCTTCTGATCTTAAAGATCATCTATAAAATGTCAATAGTGTTAAATGCTCTTTGTTTGATGCTAAACATAAACCACACTAAAATGTCTTTCATTAAGTAAAAGGAAATTTTTACATAGTAAATTTTAATTAAATTGGCATGTGTGTGCACTCTGTTGCTTTAGGTATGTGGGATTCTTTGAGACCCCATGGACTGCAGCCCACCTGTCTCCTCTATCCATGAGATTTCTCATGGCAAATACTGGAGTGGGTTGCCATTCCCTATTCCAGAGTATTTTCCCAACCCAGGGATTGAACCCGCATCTCCTGCAGCTCCTGCATTGACAGAGGATTCCTTACCACTGAGCCACCTGCTGCTGCTGCTGCTAAGTCGCTTCAGTTGTGTCCGACTCTGCACGACCCCATAGACAGCAGCCCACCAGGCTCCGCCATCCCAGGGATTCTCCAGGCAAGAACACTGGAGTGGGTTGCCATTTCCTTCTCCAATGCATGAAAGTGAAAGTGAAGTCGCCCAGTCGTGTTCGACTCTTCACAATCCCGTGGACTGCAGCCTACCAGGCTCCTCTATCCATGGGATTTTCCAGGCAAGAGAACTGGAGTGGGGTGCCATTGCCGTCTCCAACTGAGCCACCTGGGAAGCCCTTAAATTGGCATAATTTAAAAAAAGAAAAAGATAAAGTGAACACTGTCAGTGTATCTTCAGGCCTTGCCTTGATAGGCTAATGAGCACAACTTGAAATCAGGTGAGCGCTTACTCTATTCTTGAGACAGTGAAGGGATCTTCTCAATATTTAAGTATATTAATATAACCAATTATAGAAATCTGAATATAAAGTCAATCTCCCATAGGGTTTGAGAAAGCATTCACCATTTTCCTGAAAAGCTTAACATTCCTCAATCAAGTTCAATCATCTCATTAGAGGGGGAAAACAGTCATAATACTTGCTGAACCAGAATTACTATCAAAATTCAAAAGTCTGATAATATTCATTCAGCCACAAGCCTGTCTGATTTATTCATTAGTATCTTTTTTCAGATAAGCTATCGTTTTCCCTTTCTCCCTTCATAATGCCAACAGAGATCATTTTTGTTCCAGGGATGTATTTCTTGGAATTCACCAAGTACTCCATCAGCATCTCTCCCCAGGTGATACCTTTGTTCTTGTTGGCATCTGTGTAAGATAATGCAACAGGCTGAATTGTCTGTCACCCAAGAAGATCATGGAGGTTTGGCCTAGTCTTGTGCTTGCCTCCCTTCTCAGTACAGCACTGGGCACACTTCTGAAGAAAAATCTTGTTCTTCTCAACATCACCCATATTTAAGTTGTTCTGTCTCCTTATGTGACCAAGAGGTTCTTGCTCACAATCAGAACATCCTTCGAAGTCTCTGTATTGTCACCCTATCATAGATAGGAGTGTTTGTTTTGAGCGAACCTATAACTATTATCTGGAGAAGGCAATGGCACCCCACTCCAGTACTCTTGCCTGGAAAATCCCATGGATGGAGGAGCCTGGTGGGCTGCTGTCTCTGGGGTCGCACAGAGTCAGACACAACTGAAATGACTTAGCAGCAGCAGCAGCATAACTATTATCAGGCTTCCCAGATGGCTCAGTGGTGAAGAATCTGCCTGCCAATGCAAGAGA
The DNA here is from genome assembly GCA_006408695.1 of Aepyceros melampus. NCBI lineage: Eukaryota > Metazoa > Chordata > Mammalia > Artiodactyla > Bovidae > Aepyceros > Aepyceros melampus. Next base: position 3,634 of record SJXQ01005967.1, on the reverse strand, counting down.
CGTGGGTTCAATCCCTGGGTCAGGAAGATTCCTTGGAGGAGGAAATGGCAACCCTCTCCAGCATTCTTGTCTAGAAAATTCCATACACAGAGGAACCTGGTGGGCTGTAATCCATATAATCAAAAGGAGTTGGACACAACTGACACTCAGAGGGACCATAGCTATTATCTGAGCTTTGCTTTTGGCTCAATGGTAAAGAATCCACCTGCCAGTGCAAGAGATATGAGTTTGATACCTGAGTCAGTAAGATCTCCTGGAAAAGGAAATAGTAACCCATTCCAGTATTCTTGCCTGGAAAAGCCCATGAACAGAGGAGCCTGGCAGGTTACATTCCATGGGGTCTCAATAGCTATTATCTATGAAGGATGGTAAAGTTTTCAAGTTAGAGAAAGATAAAGTCTGAGCCCTACTTCTATAATAATGTTAAAAATCTAGACAATACCATAATTATTTCAGATTTTCCAGAAATCCTTTCTTTCTTTCTTTTTTTTAACTACTGGATCTGGAATGAAACATTTGTCCATACCCAGAGTTGATTTGTTAAAGGGAGTTTGAAAAGATACTCTTCTTGTCTATATACTTCTGTTATAAAGGAGGTAAGAGCTAATTCCTTCAAACAAAGGATGGGTCAACTGAGAGTAAATAGTGTGAGCATGGTGGGCAAGAACCAGATGAGTTTTTGTGTCACTTACTCTGAGTTGGGTAGTGTTCACATGTGGGATGAGACTGTAGGATTACCCCCATGTAATGCTGGCAAATACCAGCAGAGAATGATGTTCACAAAGTCCTCCCCTGGCCAGCAGGGCAACCACAGTATGAGAAATGGACATAACTGTCTTATGCTCATGGTGTTCAAGAGGGGGGTTCTGTCAGGACATTTTAAGAAATGGTTAATTGGTTAATGACTCCATTGCTACTGAATAATGACCTTTATTTGTTAGATTCTTCAGTCAGCATTGATTAAAGTCCTTGCCGTCACAAAGCACAGGTTCTAGGAATAGAGCACGACTCAGGGATGACTTCATGAAATTTAACACTTAGGACAGGAATTGGAAAACTATAGCCTGCACCAGCTCTACTTTGCATCATGGTTTTGTGCATAAACTTTTGTTGGAGCACAGCTACACTCACAGGTTATATATAAACTATGCCTGCTTTCATGCTCTCAGCTAAGCTGGTTAGTTGTAACAGAGATTGTATGGCCCAGAAAGCCTACAATATTGATGATCTGACCTTTTATAGAAAAAGTTTGATGATTCTACAACTGGGAAGAGCCATACACTAAATTCCTTACACAATTGGCACACAATTGGTCAATCGGATACCTTTGAGTCAAATCCTCAGAGTAACTGTCTTAGAGTCAAAACTAACTCAGTGTCACTAAATAAACTGCTTAGGGCCTTTAAGCCAAAGAGTTTTCCAAACTGACTTCCTACCCTGAAAAGTGGCCCAGGTGTTGTATTGTTGCTGTTCTTTGAATTCTGATGTAGGAGGCCACAGCACGGAGCCTTTTTTTTTTTTTTTTTTTTTGAACTCTGCCTGTCTCATCTGGATGTCTGCATGTGTGTATATCTGAATATTTTTGCAGAAGAAGAAAAGGAGATTCTTATGTAAAATACAAATGCACTGACTCTGAATACCCACAACACTGGTCAGTCCAAGTGTGTACGAAGTCCAGAGGAAGACAAGGCACAGGGCGTCGAGGCCTGACTCAACCTCTAACCAGCCTGGTGCCCTTGGCTAGTGTGCTTGCTCTGTCTCCCAGAGACCAGCCCTATCCTGGGAGAGGTCAGAGGGAAAGTACAGGCCAACTTCCCTCCTGGGGCCTAAGGAGATGCTGGGGTCCTTAGCTTTGGGAGTCTAGAACCTAACAGCAGGGAGACAGTGGGGTCCTCTTCATAGTCGTCCCCTGCATAGCTGTACCCCTTGAAGAAGCAGGAACCTTTTTCCAATGGGAAGAGCAAGGGCAGATCACTGCTCCCCACATCCACAGAGCCTGGGTCCCCAGGAATGGGTTCATTGGTGAATCAACTGCTTCCCTGAGTCAGGGCTTCCCAAGTGTGATGGAAGGATCTATGAGAAAGGTCAAGTGATTCGGTTGTTGGTTATAAATTGAACAGAGGGAAAGAATTACTATGACATTATTTTCCAAAATAGTTTTCCTTCAGCAGATTCTACTTTCAAATTTATAAAGTATTGTACTTGCAGCTAGCATGTTCAGACCCTATTTTCAAGGACATAAATATGAATAAAAATGAAGGTTAACAATGTATTATATTGCAAAATTCTATTTATTAAAATAACGGGATTCATTTAGCTTACCATTAAGCCCAGTTCTTCCATCCAAAGGATTATAAATAATAATAATAATTTACTTTAATGCTACCACCTGCAGAGACTAGATCACCTTTCCAATGGAGAAACATCAACCATCCTATGATGTTGACTTCAGGGAACAGCTCTTCTGATCCTGTGTCCTTCATCCTGCTTGGGATCCCAGGACTGGAGAATTCCCAGTTTTGGGTTGCCTTTCCATTCTGTGCCATGTATGTTGTGGCTCTAGTCGGCAATATCACTCTCCTTCATGTGATCCGAACTGACCCCACCTTGCATGAGCCCATGTACCTCTTTATGGCCATGCTGGCTACCACTGACCTGGTCCTCTCCACTTCCACACAACCTAAAATGCTGGCCATGTTCTGGTTTCACGATCATGAGATTGCATACCATGCCTGCCTCATCCAGTTGTTCTTCATCCATGCCTTTTCTTCGGTGGAGTCCGGATTGCTCATGGCTATGGCCTTGGACCGTTATGTGGCTGTCTGCTTCCCACTGCATCACTCTAGTATCTTGACCCCATCTGTCGTGGGTAAACTGGGGGCAGGTGTGATGATGAGAGGGCTGCTGTGGGTGAGTCCTTTCTGCTTCATGGTGTCCAGGATGCCCTTCTGCCTCAATCGGATCATCCACCAGCCATACTGTGAGCACATGGCTGTGCTGAAGTTGGTGTGTGCTGACACTAGAGTAAATCGTGCATATGGGCTTTTTGTGGCCTTCTCTGTAGTTGGCTTTGACATTATTGTCATCAGTGTATCCTATGTAATAATTTTGAGAACTGTTCTGGGGTTGCCCTCAGGTGAAGCCCGGCTCAAGTCTTTTGGCACATGTGCCTCCCATATCTGTGTCATCTTGGCTCTTTACATCCCAGCCTCTTTACTTTTCTCACCCACCGCTTTGGACATGATGTGCCCCAAGTAGTACATGTCATATTTGCTATTCTCTATCTCCTGGTACCTCCAATGCTCAACCCCATCATCTATGGAGTTAGAACCAAACAGATCAGGGACAGGGTTATTCAAGGATGTCGTAGAAAAGACTCCAAACTCAAAGCATAGGGTTTTAACCACCCCAAGGTCCCCACTGTTAAGGCATTGATTATATAAATGCATAAAGTTTGTCAGGATGTCACTTTTTTTTAAATTTGTTGAGTTATAGTGAAGTGAAACTCACTCAGTCGTGTCCAGATCTTTGCAACTCCATGGGCTATAGCCCGCCAGACTCCTCTCTCCATGGAATTCTCCAGTCAAGAATACTAGAGTGAGTTGCCATTTCCTTTTCCAGGGGATCTTCCTGA